>WBMW01006458.1:108825-128227 GCA_013396635.1 Penelope pileata | reverse complement strand
TGATAGCGGCCTTCCAGTACCTGAAGGGGGCCTACAGGAAAGCTGGGGAGGGGCTTCACTGTGAGGGTGGTGAGACACTGGAACAGGTTGCCCAGAGAAGTCGTTGATGCCCCTCCCCGGAAGTATTCAAAGCCAGGCTGGATGGGGCTTTGGGCAACCTGGTCTAGTGGGAGGTGTCCTTGCCCATGGCAGGGGGGTTGGAACAGGATGATCTCTAAGGTCCCTTCCAACCTGAACCATTCTATGATTCTATGATTCTATGAATGAGGCAGATCCCTGAAATAGGTCGTGGTCACCTAAATAAAACTTATTCAATCTAATACAAACAAGAAAAGACATTATTTGTTTTCTTGATTTCTCACATTTGCTAATGGTTGTGCCTGATTTTTCAAATGTACTTTCATGTAGTGAAATTTGGCTGATTCATATAATCTGCATATATGTCTTTATATATGAGCTCATAATTCAGATTTATATTTATATAATGAATATGATTTTATAATTTATGACTATTATTGTAAATATTGTTCTGCACATACAGTGTGCTTTTTATTTCTCAGAGCCATATGAAAGTAATTAACGTTTTACCCAAGCAAAATTATAAATTTACTTTGGATATTGTGAATTTAAATGAAGAAGAGGTATTTGTTTTTCCAGAATTTTATATAATTTAGTCTGTGTGAATAGGAACATGATGAACCACTCTTTCATAAAATACATGTTTTCAAATGTCTTTTCGGAAGATTCTATGGATCTGAATTTTGGAAAAAGAAGGAGCTCCTTCTGCTGGAGACTAAAATGTCTCAATTTCTATAGAAAAAAGGTAGTTGATAGCCGGGTCCTCAGTTCACTTAGCTCTATTGATATCTGCATCAGGATAGTAACCAACTCCATTGAAGATCCAGCCATTCTGAATAGTGGAAAGAAATCATCTGGAGATAACCTATTTAGTAAAAGAAAAATAAATGGTATGTTCAAGAAAGGTGAGATGCCATAAGGAAATAAGTGCTTTGTTCCATTGCAGAATATTCTAGAAGTTTAATATGATTTATATGATTCCAAACCATGTTCTTGAAGCCTATGCAATTGCCATTTCGAAGTGGATTGTGCTGTTATGATATCTAACTTTTCTCATCATTTTTAGGTATTTTTGTTGTTACTGCATCTTTTTCTGTGCTCTGATCTTTTAGTGAGTGTACGCATGGATGGCATTGGTTGTGTTCTGTGTGGTCTGAAGTCCTCTGAATTTAATGGAAGGGCTGTTATTAATTTAATAAGGCACTGGCTTAGCCAGTCAAGAGACAAAGGATATGAAAATGTGTGAGTGCGCTCGAATATTTATATGGCTTTGGAAATAATTTCAGTAGAGATCCAAGACCATTTGTGCCAGATGCATGTTCAATTTCATCATTTAAGTTTTGGTCCCACAGATGCAGCATTGTGCTTTCACAAAAATTCTTCAAAAAGAAATCACAATAAAGTGAAGCTGTGCTTCAGTACCAACCACTTACAAAGCAGCTCAAACCCCTTCATATGCTGCCACTGTCTCTTTTCCAGTTGAAGCGTAGTGGATCCTAAGATCCTCTGTATCCCTGAATCCAAAACCTTAGGGAATGATCTTTTGTCTTCCCTGTTGCTTTCTGTCAGAGGCTCCAGGTGGGCCCATTCTCCCCAGCTGTGGTGATAGACCGTATTTTTAACATATTGTCCCGTCTGGACTGGCCCAAGGGCTACTGCATAAACTACCTCCTGTTGTTTTTAAAAGCATTTTAGCACCTTATAAAGCATATTAATACATTATAGTGAGTTTATTAAATTTACCCACCATCTACAGACGTACATGTCTGAACTAAAGCATTCCTAGGATAGCAGACCTCATGTAAAATTTGTAATGAAAGCTTTGTATGAATTGTGTTTGTTTGCTCTGACGTGGATGTGAGGAAAGGGAAGAAATCATCTGGTTAAGGACTTGCTGTGGTTAAAACTGAACTTCTTGATGCATTGTCACTCTGCATGCACTGAGTGGCAGAGGATTTCTCACTTGATCTAGATTATAACTCACTTGATAAAACTTGCATGTGTTTGTCTGCCAACTATCTTATCTTCAATTTAAAACAGAATTAATTAGTTTTATTTAAGGATCATATAAAAACAGTGCTTTTTCTATTCTGCATCCTTCAGTCAAACTAATTGCAAATAAATATGTTTAATTTTGACTCCTGATGTGCTGAAGAGACCATTCGCACTTGTGGGGTCTCACACCAACTTCTAATGCTGCCATGTTGTTATTTGAAGTATCTCTTTAGAGATGTACTTTGCTGCTATTGGAGAAAGCATGTGTGGAGCATCAGATGTTAATTCTTAGTTCTGGCATCCCAGCTAACTGTACAGTCACTTGATTTGTGCGCCTCTTATCCTGCTGTAGTAGAGCTTAATGGCTGTGGAGGAGGGTCAGCCTCTTCCCCTACCTCAGACAGTTTTCTCAGGAGGACTAAGGTACTTGCACTTACGACGACCTTTGTCTAAGGAGACCTGTTTGTAGAACTCATATCCTCTAAGTACTTGAAATTTGGGTTCACAGGTGACCAACGAGGAAAATTCAAGAGCTATTCTGTAGAAAATGCTGATGAAGGGTAGAGACCTCTTTCCTTCAGTAGATTGGAGAGCACCCACATACTGCTTTGGAGCATGACAAAAAACTCAATTTGTGCAGTCTGACATGAGCTCTCTCAGTCCCTCCCCTTGACATGATAATCACTGAAAGAGAAGCATGACCAGTTGAGTAGTCACTATGCTGAATAACGAGGAGGGAAGGCTTGACTGTATTTGTTGCTTCAGATATTTCAGTTTACCTGTGGATGGAGGTCAGGTCTGCCACACATAGGATGAGTGATCTTAGTACTATCAATCTCAATCCTTTTTTTGAACAGGCTCTCAATCTTGTAGATGTGCCTATTTGGTGAGGAATCATTGGATTTGTATGTTGAATTGTACCAACACATGCCACTGGATTCAGTAGACACCATTTAGACAAAACAATGTTGTGTGTCAGGTCTTGGTGATTGTTTATACTTCTTAGAGAAGAAATTTAGGAGCCTTTGACACTAAAGGATGCAATAAAAGAGTAGTTTGGAAAAGATACAGATGGGTGTTTTGGGAACAGAGAGATGTAAAGCATGTTAAAAATTTTTTTTTGGTGAGAGTATACATTGTTTTCTAGAAGGAATATATATTCTACAACTTTAATATTTGGTTTTCTTCATCTTTATTAAGGACAAACTTGGATTGCATTCAGCTGTATGCCCAGATCTTTCATGTGGAAGCAATATTTAGATCCAGAGTTGTGCATGTCTGAAGTGAAAAAGTAAAAGAATTGTGGCACAGAACTCTACCTGAACTGAAGTGTGGCCTCTAAATCCTACTGGGAATCTCAGGATTTGATGTTCCCTTGTGTCTGTGTTGCTTTGAGCAAGAATTCTTGTTTGGACTCCTCCTTGATTATTGTCTTTATAACCAATTAAAAGCATCTGAGTAACTGTTATGACTTCTAGTTTAATTTTACTTCTGCTAAGTATTCTTTACTAGTTAGAGTTCTCTCTTCACCAGAAAAACCTTAAACCAAAAAGTTGAAAGCATTCGTTATCATATGATTAAGATCCAATCTGCCTCTTGACATTTTTCTTACAAAATCATAACTTATTTGTTAGTACGAGTTATTTGTTCTTCAGACTGTTAAGTAACTGTTCTTGAATGTATTCCAGATCTAAAGGGCTATTCTTAGGAATGTGTTCAATATTTACTTGAATAAAAAGATCTTAGCTTTGGTTCTTTTCAAAAATGCTTTTTCATATCCTCATTCTTTTGAACAATTCCAAGGACAATAAGTCACTAATATATTGTGCAAAGTCATATTCTATAAACAGATTTGACCGGGAGAGCCAAGTGATAGATAGATAGTAGATAGAAGCCTGAAAAATTTGTTTGATCTTCTCTGTTTTCATAATGAAATTGTGTGTCACATACTGAAATGATGGGTCACATTAAAATCAGTGAATATGAATTTTTGTTGTTTGGTCAGGATTCCATTTTTCCATTTTTCCAAGGAAAATTGATAAAGAGTGCTAAATTGAAGAGAAGTCAAGCAGTTAAATCAAAATGGTCAATATTTGTCCTTGCTTTTGTTTCTATCTGACTTGATCCCATGTGCTTGAAGTAAACAGCAAAGCCATTTTATATATCCAACGTCAGCTTTGCAGTTCTGGGCAAAAAAGAGCAGCTGTTCAACAGCAAACTTCAATTTGTTACTTTCTATTCAGTGATTACCTGTTTATCTGATCAGATAACAGTCTTTACAGACCTTCATACTCTATTGAACAGGACCCTGAAAACTCCATGTGATTGTGTAATTTGTTTTCCCTAAATATTTACATTTGCTCAAAATTGTTATTGCATAGGATGGACATTTGGGTGCTCATGATCTTTATTACTTTTGAAATATTTTTGTGCTTGACCGTCACTCAAGCCATCTGCTTTACATGGTAATGCCAGAAACCTGACAGCAATCTGGAGGGAAGAGGTCAAAGCTGTAGATGTAAACCTTGTCAATCTCACCCTCAGGCTGTAAGGAGACTTTTAGTGGAAGTGTATTAGTATAATTTTAATACTTAGCAAAATTGTACTGTTTTGTATGTCCTTTGTTATCACACCATGATGACTAGCAAGACTCTTCAGTGTATCTGTAGTCCTGTGTATTAATAGTACAAAAATGAATGTCTGTGTTGGACTACTAACACAGTGTAACACGGCACTTAGGACATTGTGAAAAGTCAAATCACTAACCAAACAGCAGAACACAATAAGAAGCAAAGATTACAGTGACATAAACATGGAATATCCTGAGTTGAAGGGAATCTATAAGGATCATCAAGTCCAACTCTTGGCTCCACTCAGGATGACTGAAAATTCAAACCCTGTGTTTGAGTGTTGTCCAGATGCTTCTTGAACTCTGGCTGACTCAGTGCCCCATGACCACTGCCCTGGGGATCATATTCCAGTGCCCAACTACCCTCCTGGTGAAGAACCTTTTCCTGATATCTAACCTGAACCTCCCCTGTTGCAGTTTCATGTGATTCTCTCTGGTTCCATCACAGGTCACTGGAGAGAGATCAGTGCCTGTCTCTCCACTCCACCTTATGAGGAAGCTGGAGGCTGAGATAAGGTCTCCCCTTAATCTCCTCTTCTCTAGACTGAGTAAACCAAGGGACTTCAGCCACTCCTCATGCATACTCTCCTCTAGACCCTTCATCATCTTTGTAACCCTCCTTTGGACTCTCTCGAATAGTTTTATGCCCTTTTTGTATTGTGGCGCCCGAAACTGCACACAGTACTCGAAGTGATGCCGCATCAGTGCAGCGTAGAGGGGTACTATCACTTCCCTCAGTCAGCTAGCAATGCTGTGCTTGATGCACTCCAGGATATGGTTGGCTCTCCTGGCTGCCTGGGCACACTGTTAACTCATCTTCACCTTTCTGTTGACCAAGACCCCCAGATCCCTTTCAGCAGGGCTGCTCTCCACCATCTCATCCCATAATTATACAGGACTTCCCCAAATGTATCCTTTCCTCAACATCTACATGAAGGCATTTTTGCCTTAATAAGGTGAAAATTTAACAGATTTATTTATTTTTAACTGCTCTGTAGGTAGTGAGTGATCCCTATATATGCATTGCTTTATATTCTAAAAGTTCTATAATGTACAGAATTTAATGTGTTTAGCAATGTAGAGAAAAGAAATAATAGCTTTTCTTGAGCTTGTGGCATACTGCTTGTGTCATCCTTAAAATACATGGAAAACTATCATAACTCCACTTAAATCATCTATGACAATTAAACATCTCTCAGATTTTCAAAATAACCTATTTGTTTATTTTGAAGGCCTTTATATTTGCTTCCCTGTCATTGTTTTCTGATATCTTTTTCTTGTCTGTTTGCTATTAGTTTATTCCTCAGTCTTACCCCTTGTCTCCCTCCAAATAATGGCAGAATGATTTCTTTCTACTATTTTCCTGTTAGCTACTGACTTCATGTCATAGTAGAAAGCTGTGAAGATCTCACTGCTACAAAAGCCTAGATGCATAAGTATACGGTCACTAACTCAAGGAACATAAAAGTATAAAAGGGCCTATGACATTCACTGAGAAATATGCTTACTGACATTTAGCAAAAACAAAGCAAAAAAAAAACAAACACACACACAAAAAAACCCCCCAAACCAACCACGTCAGAGTAAGTTTTAATGTAGAAGGGAAATACAAGTCTGAACAGTTGGATAATATTGATTGCAAGTGTATACACTGCAAGAACATCAGTACATTAACTCTCTGTAATGAATGCTGTATCCTAGGGTTGTTGCATAATTCTTTTCCACTAGTTTATGTCAGGTCTGCTTAAGTTGCCAAAAGCAAGTAAGGAGATCAGCATAATTAGGGCTGCAACAAATAAAGAGTTGTTATTAATCAGTACCAGCATGAATATACAAGATAAAATATTACTGCATGTCTTTTCTCTGGAATGTCTCTCCAGTCAAGTTTCAGTCTAAGTAGCTCAGTACTTACGTAGCTTGATAATATGGGAATATGAAAATGAGCATACTGGGATCATAGAACCAGCGATGTGATGCTTGTAAAAATCTATATAACTGCTTCTGAGTAGACTTCACAAATGTATGTATAAGGACTTAGAAAAGCCAGCCTCCATGAGCCAAACACAAATGCTTAGCAGAGTCCTCAACTTTGCTAGTTAGGTGTCCTGCCACCTCTTGCAGTACACAGTGAGACTTTCAAATAGGAATCGTAGAGACTTGAGTGGGAAAATAGCAGATATGAATTCTTAAAGGGAAGAATAACATAGATAACAGCCAACTGTATCCTGGGCTGCAACTAAAGAAGCGTGGCCAGCAGGGCGAGGGAGGTGATCCTGCCCCTGTACTCTGCGTTGGTGAAACCTCACCTGGAGTACTGCATCCAGATGTGAAGTCCTCAGCACAGTTGTCTGCTTTGTAGTAACTTTCATGCTTCAGGATTAAATAAAAGCCAGTTTTGTTTGGTTTTGTCCAGTAGGAAACTGCCCTGAATTACCTTGCAGAGTGGAACAGGGCAATTCAAAAATTGTGTGAAAGTCTCCATCTGAACATAAATTCCTTTTTTTTTTGTTAAGCCCCTGTTCAGTATTCTCTGCAGCTAAGAGCATCTCTCCTATATACACATGAGGGATCTTCTGAAGGTCATTCCTCCTGTTATTATGTTGGCCCATGACATCAGCGGTGGATCTTGGTGGTATGGCAGCAGAGGTTGAACCTTCCCACCAATATTCCATTAAATTCTGTTGCTAAGTGACAGATGGCAGCAGAGGGGCAGTGTGCAAAAATGGTGTCTGACATGGAAGTGTGTTTGAAGCAAAGGTGTGGAAATGAATTCCTCTATGCAGAAAAAGTTGCACCCATTGACATCCATTGACACTTGCTGAATGTTTATATAGAGACCAAACAGTGGATGTGAGCACAGTGAGGCAGTGGTGATGTGTTTCAAAAGTGGTGACAGTGACAGTGTGTCAGCTCCGCTGGTGCAGATTTTTATGAACACAGTATACAGGCTCTTGTTCATCACAGGTGAAAATGCATAGCGAGTGATGATGCCTATGTTGAAAAACAGTATTTTATAGCTGAGAATTTGCTCTGTCAAATAGTGTTATTGTGCTCTTTGTATCTGTTGTAGTTTCCATGAAAATAAATAGGTGTCATTACTTTCAGAACTACACACTTACATTGAGACACTTAGTTTTCTTTCAGCACCAGTCTATACAATTATCTTCATGTTCCATCTGGAAAATTATTCACATTGCTTGTTCTATGTCTATCTGAGTCAGAAGTTCATTAGAGGGAGAGAATTTGGACTCCTGAAAAACACAAACAAAAAAAAATCAAAAACCCAACAATGACAGGGTAATTATTCATGAGTATAATTCATTATTGAGAAAACAGTGTATATGGGACATCATTGCAATTAAAAACTGTGAAAAAATACTTTTTTCCTCACCATCTGTGACCTAAACTATTTTTTAGGAAATCATTGTGAAATTTGCATCGGTGGTGTCTTGTACTCCTGATTTTAAAGGAAACTGCAAGTTTATTGGCACTATAAATTCATATCTATGTCCTGAATTAAAAATGAATCTATTTACTTTATTTGACTTTGTGATAGAAAAACAAATGGTTTAATCACTGTGGGGAAAAGATCTGTTTATTTATAATTGCACCTGTTCTTGCATAATAGAAAATACAATTTGAGCCATACTTTCCTGGAATTGTTGTCTGACTAGTGCAGTTGTTCACTGAATCTGACACCCTTGTTCTGTCTTTCAAGGGATGTTTTATTTCTTCTACTTTATTTATTTGTTCTAAATCTCTGACATGTTCTTCTTTACATGAGTATCCTGGCTATGTTTCCTGATCTGCCTCTGTGGGTGTCTTTCAAGCCTGGACAGTAGTATCCAGTGTCTTCAAATTTATATTCCTTGATAAAGCTGCCTTAATGGACAAATGTATGTTACTGTTGGCCAAGTTGGAGGTAATGACAACAGTGTCCCACACTATATATGAGCTATGTGAGAAGCTTTTTTGGTTATTTGACCTCAGAATAGTTTGTTTACTTTCAATCTTAAGATTTATAAACCAACCTTATCATTTTAACCACTTGCAAGAATTGTACATCTGCCCAGTGGCACTTTCTTCCTTCACCCAGAAGGTTTCAATTTTAGAAGTTTTCAGGAAATATTAAACAGAGTTCATGATGTATATTTCAGTAACCAACTAAAAGGAATTGAAGTTCACAACATTTAACTTCTAAATCTAGAAACTTCAATGCATTTATCTCTGAATGGGGGAATCGCTCATGTTCAGACAAACTTTTACTCAATTCCATTAGTAAGAGCAGAGACTTAAATATGCAAACGGATTTCTTCTGCCTAACTAGTAGGCATGCCTGTACTTTCATTTTCCTTAACAATTCAAGCAAAATTTTAACGGCTCTAAAATTTAAAAAGTTTGAATTGGGAGACTTGGCTGGAAAATGAATTTTCGGACAATTTTTTCTGTACAGATTTTTTCTTTTATTTTCCCTCTCAAACTTTTAGATGGATATAAATTTGTGATGTTAAGAAAGAAATGCTGAACAAACCTTGTCTGTATTAAAAGAGAAATATATGAATACTGAGCCGTGAGTATAATGAATATTGAAATCAGAAAATATTTTACCAACTTTTTTTTTTTTTAAATTTCTTTAATGGACTGAGGGTGAAATTTAGAAATTGGATGAAATAGCACAGAAGAGGTCTGAGATTCAGATCTTTCTAAGCTATTATTTAAATCCTGATTACTAGCAGGTAGATTTGCACATATGCTTGCTTTAAGCCTTGCCAGAAATGTGGCTAAAATTAAATCAATTTGAGGGAAAATTTGTTGTGACTGGGATTGTAACAAAGTCATAATTTGTTAGCACAAAACCAAGACAGTATTACTTACTGATTAGTCCATTGGACTGCATCATAGGACAGCCAAACTCTGTCCTTGTCTTGCACACTGGCTTCTAGGTGAATTAAGGCAAGCTTCTTGACATCTCTCAGTGGCAGTGATCCCTATCTCCTTTGAAAGACAATTTGATGAAATTCTGCTGGTGAAAAGCTTATTATTACCTATTTTTATTTAATGTTATATTAATATGAATCAAGGCAAATGTTTTCTTTAATTTGATTAGAAATATTAAGTTGTATTATTGATGAGTTTTTCTGAAAATCTGTCCCTCTCACTGTAAAACAGCATAATATTTATTTTTTTGCACATTTATAGGTTTAGGGAGAAACAGTATATCCTAAGCAATTTATTTGATTTCCATTAACTAGGCAGTTATACCAAATGGAAGATAACTATAGTTAATAGGAGGAGCATGGAGTAGATAAATAATGTTAAAGACTGCAACACCTAATTTAGTATTTAACGACTACATCTGCTGCTGTACAGAACAGGCCGAAGTGTTTGCTCAGTGGACTTATGCTGTAATTCAATTGTTCATATGTTCAATGCAGACCATGTTCCCTGGTGTGTTTTTTGTCTATGACTGCTGGTGCTCTACCAAACAGTGTCCAGTTTGAGGGGAAAGGCATGTGACAGGCCCAATTCTCATAAACAGTTTAGAAGTTGCTACAGTACTCTGGGAAAGAAAAAGATATATTGCCAATTAATATGTCACTGTAAAGCTTATGCCATAATTCATATCCAAGGCTATTTGACTAACATGATCTGCCAATCTATATCTGACTCAATACAATATCATGCTTACGATATCAACATTCATATGGATTTGTTTGCTTCTTAGAAAAAGTCTATAACACTAAATTGCTGCTAAAGACAAAGAAATGAATTATCTTCCTTCTAGAGATAAACGTACTTCACAGTATCAAATGGTAAATGAAAAAGTAGGTAAAGTTAATTCAATCTTGGCAGTGAACCACATATTGCCTAAATCACAAGTATTTAAACTCTGCTTAGTTTTGCTTGCTCATCACTATGCCATTGATGCTGTATGTTCAACAGGGCAAATGTTCTCCAAAAAGACATGGTAAATGAGAGGCACTATGTGATTTTTGTAGTCAAGATGAGATTTAAGAATTTTATTATGTGCTGTTATGGAAGCCGTAATCCTGTCAAGAGAAAATATTTTTAAAGAATATATCTCTAGACAGGGGTTATATCTAAAGGGTATATCCCCATCAAGTGCCTGGAAACTTTGCCTGTGTAGACCTTTGCCATTTACCTATGATCTCTGGGAAACTGTTGCCCGCTGGTCTATTAAGCAGTGAATCAGTGGTAGAGTCCATGGAAGTCTGCACCTACTGCGGGTTCTCGGTAAATTCAGTGTGCTCGGAATATTTACCTCTCAGCACTTCAAGAACAATAAGTGAATGGCTATCACTTCGAGGACCTGGCTAACATTTAGTAAGGAGACTTTTTGCTGGGATTTGACAAGGGTAGCCAAAACTCGCTAACTCCTATCATGCACTCCTATCAACTGCTGCTGGCTTAGACATTTCTTTATTTTTGGATTTTTTTTTTCTACTTAACTCCTTAAAAAGAAGCCTTGTTCTCCTTCATCTGGATTAGGTGTCTGTTTAAAATCTTGACCTAGAATCCAGTGTGGTTCACATACTGTTCATTATTGCAAAAACATCTGCTTTTCTTTAAAGACTCTCCTCCAAGGCTACGTACATGAGCTGTGAAGTTGATTTTCACAGTGCTACTAGCCATATGTAAAGAATTTCAGAATGTCTGATGTCCTTTTTGTAGCTATGATGACATTTGGAAATCTCTGCCAAATAGCCCCAAATCTTAACCAATACCTGGACATCATTTTAGCCAGAAAAAGCAACCTTTATCAGAAAAATAGAAAAACAAATACATTTAGTTTCTTCAGCTTTCTAAACTGAATGTGGCATCTCTTATCACAACATGAGAACAAACTGAATCTTATAAAAATGTAAGTCTACCTACCAGAGGGAAGAGGATTATCAGAATGATGGGTTGGTTCAAGACCAATGAATTCACGAATTTTTCTCTTTCTAATATAAGCACAAGTTGTACCTCAGACATGTTTGTTGACTTTCTGAAAACAGCAAGGAATTTGCTGTAACCTCAGGCAGGTAATTTCATCTTGGTTTATATAATGTTGAGAAGCTCTGTAGTGAAGTGCCCTGAGTAACCACTGAAGCAGTTCTCATGTCTTTGAAATGTTATGGCTTATCTCCATGTGGGAAGTAGACTGTTAAACTGGTGAAAAACTGCTGAGAGCAGAAACACATCTAACAGTTTAACTCATTTGATTTCTACAAATTGCATTATATTTTTCTGAAGCAAACAGCCCCCCAAAATCCCAAACCTTTTACAGCAATTGTTTCCACAACTGTCTTATTTTCAAAATGGGAACAGTTTATTATAATAATCAGAATATTTTGCTTCCTAGAACTTAAGATTTTGTTGACCACACTGTGCCTAATTTTCTCCTCATCTGACTAGGCATTAATGTGATATTGTAGCTAGCAAAGTAAAAAGTTCCTTGGATTCTTATTGAGAGACATTATATGAGACTGTGAGAGAACAGAAATATTTGAACAGCAGACAGAAAAAAGCAGAGTTCTTGTGGTGCTGCCATTGAATATTATATCACAGTATGCCTTCAATTCTTGCATAATCTGAGATTCTGTCTGTTTATTTATATCCTGCTAGTTTAGTTATAGATTTATGGATTTTAAAATCTCACTTGTAATCTTGGATAGAACTGAGAAAATTTAGTGGGTGATCAGTTTGTTATGCTGATCTTAGGAGAACCAGTGAAAGACAGTTGTAGGTATAAAATGTAGTGACAGCTCTATTTTAACAGGAAAGGCTTCAGGTGTACTGAATAACAGGCATGATGTCATAAGCCATATCTATTTCAGAATCTAAATATTCAGCAACACATCACAGATTCTTTGAAGTGCTTGTATTAACATTCAAACAACAGACTAGGTTCTTTTTTTGTCTAGTCATCATTAAGCAGATATGCTTTCTAATATTTACAATTTTTTTCCAACATCTGAGGGAAGCAAAGTCTTTAGAGGAGTTTCAGGCTTCATAGACTTGAATTGTATATTTATTTGTTCTCTTGCTTTTTTAAATGTATAGATTACATTCAGGACTAGAGATAATTATGAAGAAAAGAAACATAGACTATCATCACTGACAGACAAAATGCAAACTTGTGGAGTTTTAGGGTCGCATCCCCAGAATTGATGAGTGGGGCTAACTCCTTGTAAGTATTCAGTGAAAGTGCATGTGTGTGTATTTGAAGAGTGAGGGAGGTAAGGAAGGAGAGCTAATAAAGAAGTAAAGAATAAACATCAATCAATAAGTCAATTAAAAGATTTTGCATGTAAATTTTAAAGAGCTCATTATGGAGAAAATCTGAAAGATATAAGGCAGAAAGGAAGGATGTCATCATACTATAATGAGAGAACTAAAAGAGAGTGTATTTAGATTAAATATAAGAAAGAAATTATTTACTGTCAGCATGGTTAGATACTGGAACAGGTTGCCCAGCACTGAGGATGTACCATCCCTGGAAGTGTTCAGGGCCAGGCTGGAGGGGGCTTTGAGGAACATGATCTAGAGAAAGATGCTCCTGGTCATGGCATATGGGTTGAACTAGGTGATCTTTAAAGGTTTCTCCCAGCTAAAGTCATTTGATGATTGTATAGTATTTGGATAAGAACTCTAGTAGATATAACTTAAAAAAAAAAAAAAAAAAAAGACAAGATTATATTCATCTTCACACACCAATAGATTTGAAAATGAAAACAAACTCCAAAGCAATGACAAGTATCTTAAAAAGCAACCAACCAACTGAAAAAAAAAAAGAACAAAACAAAAATCTCCTCCTATTTATTCTTCAGATAATAAATATTCTTTTCAGTTATAAACAATTTTGAAAATGTGTTCTTTCTTATCTCATGAGACAATTATAGTAAAATTCAGTTCATTTACTTGAGATGCATTGGCCTTTCTTCTCAAATTGGTTTAGAATGAAATCTTTGGAGAAAATCCTTTCTTTCTTAACATACAGGCTATGGAAAAAATATCCGTTTGCTCTCTGTATGTTTAACTCTAGCTTTTTCATTGTGATGTAGTTTCTTTCTGTAAAGTACATAACAACTGTTATTCTTTTGTAGGGATCTTTGTGAATTGAATGACTGTCCTTAGATCCTTTATGAATGCCAAAACTTTTATCAAAAAAACATTCACTGGCATGTCTGTACAACGTTACTCGAATAAGAGATTTTCATCAGCAGCCTGAGCTCAAACAAGCTATCTGAATCTTCTATATATTCTGAGTATATATGGCACTGCAAAAATTACCAGGAATTTCCAATATATTTTTATTATGTCTACATACATACAACTAATGTGCAAAAACAAATCAGAATTCTCAAAAACCATAAATTACTTGTACTATTGAATGAATGAAGTTACAGTACCTGCAAGTTTTAGTACTTAGCAGCTGGCCAAACATCAATCGTATCCTATTCTCATGCAGTCCAGTCACTCCTGTGACTCAAAAAGATAAACACATGGGGGGAAAGGTAGAGAGCAATATTATTGTATAAAAGCCAGACATAAGACAAAGAGTTGTCAGAGCATGCAAAGGCAGCCGGATTCCTGTCTGCTTGGCACAAGCAGTAGCATAGGCGGGAGAAGCTTAATGGTACAACGTAGTGTCATAGAGATGCCAGTCAGAGCTGTGGGTAGATGAAAAAGTGAAGGGGGAAGTGAGGCAAGAGGAAGCAACTAAGATAGGAGGAGGATAGCCTGAGTGTTGCAATAAGCCGTAGCTACCAGACGCAGGGTGGGGACTCTGATGTCAAACATGAAAGATATGTCTGAAAGAAGGATCAAGGAAGAAATACATTTCTGATCAGCGCTGAACTGTGTCATTTTCAATGCTCTAATCAGATGCCTGTAAGAAAAGACAGGGTGAGGTCTTTTCACATTTTATAGGTGGTTGTATCTTATTTCAAAAGACTAGAGAAGACAAACTAATTAAACGTGTTGGTGTTGTTTTTGCACTAATGGCTGGAGCAGATGGCAAAAGTGCTATGCTACGGGGATGAGAGAAAGAACTAGTAGCTTCTGTGAAATGAGATATGTTACGTTCTTTCATCTGATCCTATGCCGGTCACATTGCATCATACATAATTTTGCCAAAAAAACAGTTCCAGTTATAACTTGAATTTCCATGTAAAAGTACTGGCTTTAATGATTGTCAGAAAAGATGTCTCAGATTAAAGATTCAATTTCTGGTCAAATCCAAGAAAGACGTGCCTGAGAATAGCTCAGCAGTGGTGAGAAACGCGAGAGAGTTAGAAGCTTCAGTATTAAACTCCTGGCTTGAATCCAGCATTGTGGAAAATGAAATCTGACTTTTCTTTATTTTACATGAAGTCCTCAGCCAAGTGATGTAATCACCTGTTCAAGGCTGGGATTTCCCTGCTTTCTGACAGAAAACTTCAGCAGTCTCAGATTTGCCCAGTGCAGCATGGAAATATTTGTTTTACCATTTACTGCTTTTGCACAATATGTAGAATTAAGCAACATTTTCAGCAAAAATGAACAGGACAAAGGTATATGAGAGACCTACCCTTATGGGAAAGATTGGAGCTAGTCTTCTAGCTGCTGTAGCTCTTCTCAAAAGAAATATCTTGCAGAGATATATATCCAACAACAAATAAATTAATACAATATTTGAGCTTTTCATAAACTCATTAAGTAACAGATAGCTTCAGTTCTGGAATCTTCTTTTCAAGATCAGGCTTTGCCTGATTTCCATGCTTATGTCATCTGCATATGTAGATAAGAATCAGTCAATTATTCATATTTTCATGTGTTTATTCAATCTGCTTGATTTAGCTTTTCTTTTGTAATGCAACATTGAAATGTGCATTTAAAAAAGAAAAGAAAAAAGCTCTGAAAATTTCCTTGCTGCGTTTCTCAACAATCAAGGTGACAGGATAGTCACGGTGAGACTTGCTGATATTTGGAAACTCATTTGCATTCTCATCCGTGCATTAGACTGCTGGAAAAAATAGAAAAGATGTGATGATCTTAAGTGAATCTGACACCAAATCCTGATGGTACAGATAGCAATTTTCACTGTTATTAGACCCTTATGTCCCCATATTGCCCCTTACTTAGGAATGTCAACAACTACAATGTTTTTAGAATACCTTGAGAAAGAAACACTTTGTTTTGAGCAGTTAATATTGTAGAAAATTTTCCTGCAGAGCAAACATTTCCAACAATCCTTAGAAAGGTTTGTGAATATGCCACAAATCTCCACTGTTTATTATGAAGAGCATGCTGCAACTTTTACATCACTCAGCCTTTACCTAATCCTTTATCCTGAACAATCTTTTTTTTCCTCTCTCCAAGCCCTAGTCAGTGTTATGTGTCCTTATGTTTTTGGGAGAATATCTTAAATCACGTTTACTAGAAGTGATTTTATGTTCGCTTACTGTACAGTTACAATGCTGAGTGTCTTCCAAATATCACTCGTATTCTGAAACAAGTAAAACTTTTAGAGCCAGATCCTATCATGAGGATTAAAGGGAAAAGTTCTATTCACAAGTTGACCAACAAATAGACATTGAGGTATACTATTTTGAAAATAAGAGATTCAATTTCCTTTGCAGCATCAAGATTTGGCAGCCAAGGAAGTACAGGCTAATGGGGGATTCCAGGGTAGTCATATTCCTTTTGAGTTACTTTTGGGGCATCACATTGGCAAGTCTCCAATCATCTGGGGCCTCCCAAGTGGAGGACTGCTGATAAATGATGGAAATGTGGCTTGGTGAGTACTTCTGCCAGCTCCCTCAATACCCTTGGATGGATAGTATGCATGGAAGTAGCACAAAATGTTTACCCCATTCTTACAGTCTTCCTTGCATATCCATTTCTACTAGTGTCAGAGACTAGACTATGTGGTAAAGACAGAAGAAAGTCTTCACATTTAAAATCTTTGTCAGTTAGATTTTGCCTCTAAGACTGTCCTTCATCCTTCATATCTTATATGTATAACAAGATAATACTAGAAATGTCTAGCTTTGTACTGATTGCAGACCGAAATATATTTTTCCAGTTACGAGGATCCTCCTCCTAAAGGTGTTTTTGCCTCAGCACAAGAAAAAATGCTGTCTTACTGGATCTATTTTTTTTTTTTTTTTAATCTGGAAAAGCCACAATCTCAGCACCCTCTTCTTCAGTAATCTTGTCCACCAATATAATATTAACAAAAGATGGCTGGCCATTGGCTCAGCTGTGCACTGCAGTTTCAAATGCATTTCACAGCATTTCAGATATCTAGTGAGAAATGTGTTTGCTTTGATTCACCAGTGAATAAGAAGAGCTGTCCTACTGATGTATGCTTAAAAATACAGCCAAAACATTACTTTGATAGAAGCTTCTCACATTGTTGTCAGATGTGCTACAACAAGAGTTCTTTCTAGGGCAATTATTAGCATAAATCCCCAAGAATTACAGCACAGTTTATTTCTTCTTTCTGAAATCCCTAAGGTAAGAAATTTCACACTTTCATTACCAGAGGATGAACTATATGCAGTGTCAAGTCACTTTAATTGCTTGCCCTGTCTACAACCCGTGTAGCAGCAACAGAAACTTGGAAATTTTCAAGTGTTGAGGGGAAGTGATATGAGGAGAGAGGTGAATTGTCCTATTTAATCAATGTTAGACTTGAGCTACATAAAGGTTTAATATCTCACCTTGCTTTAAATCCCTAAGCAGAACTGAAAAGCAAATTTACTCAAATTATTCAGCAAGCCAGAATAATCCATCCTCTGAGATACTGGAAGTAAAGCCTTTTGCTTTTGTCTTGTTCATTTTTATGTGTGAATATGTATATATGCACACAGAATGACATTAATGTAGGTTTCCTGTTGACCTTTTTGATTTTAGATCCTGTAAGTATTTCATGTTGATTCACTTCCTGGAGGTCTGAAATCACTAATGACCTAGTCTCAGGTTGTGGAGTTGGTTCTGTTCATTAAATATTGACTTAAGATTTGAAGTGGGAATTGATCATCTGCCAACATTATGATAAAAACAAGTGTAAAAACACATGGGATACATGCAATTCATAAGGATTACAAATTATTTTAAATCAGGAAAATAATAAGGAAAATGGCTGTCTTGAAGTATTGCAGAAAGAGAACAGAAAGGGAGGCAAAGGCTGGAAAGACAGGAGAAGGGCCTGCATAAAGCTTGCATAAACGAATACCTGTATAGCAATCTCACATTGGATGTTGCAATGAAGTGTTTCAAGATTATATTTCCATCTAGTGACTCTCTTGATTTGGAAATCATATCTTACCTGAGAATTAGTGTCTACTTTATCCTACCTGTAAAGCCAGAATTTATTTTGGAGATCCTGGAATGGATCCAAAATGGTTTGAGCTACAGTCATTGAGTATCTGTGCATTTTTTATGTCTTTTATCTTTTATTATTTGAGGCTTATACTCTCAGAATTTAAAACTCAGCACTGCAAATAATAAAGTATCCACAAGCTCTTTGTGTGAGTTTTAGTAAAATGAGAATTTCAGAATTTGATCTGTAATTATTGTTTTATTGCAAGTTTCCCAATGAAACCTTTTAGAACACAAATAAATTCTCCTGGCAATCAAACAGGGAGAGTCCAATGACTCCAGAGTGAGAGGCATCCAAGCTGCTCTCTTATTTCTTCCAAGTGAGGCTTTCTGTGTTTTCTGTGGCTGTTGTCTTCTGAAAAGTGTTGGGATAAGACTCCTGATGAATAAGATTGACTAGTCCTTCTCTAATTAGTGAAGAAAAGATATATAATTTTTCTCATTTGCTAGAAAGCAGCACACTCATTCCATTAAACTCAAAACTACAGAGCTGAAACTTTATAATAAATTGACTTCCACCCAAAGGAAAATTACTGATTAAAATGTATCTGTACTTTCAGCTGATTTTTCTGATCTTGTGAGCTGTCAGTTAGGCATGTTATTACTACCAAGTCCTAGATCACTTCGATATGTTGTTCACTAACCACTCTTCTAATGGAACACTCCATGATGGACAACAGTTTGGAAGTACCTTTTTCTTTGATTGATTGTAGTTATAGGCTGAGCTGTCACTTTGCCTATACTGTAGTCTGCTTCACATTTGGTGAATGTTGGTAGGATGGCAGTAGAAGTTGAACCTCTACCTGTTCTACTTTGTTGCTGTGCAACAAATGTCAGCACAGGGGCAGTCTGACGAAATTGAGTCTGACATGGAAGCGTGTGTGAAGCAGGGTGTAATTGAATTCCTCCATGTGGAAAAAAGTTGCACCCATTGACATCTGTTGACGCTTGCTGAACATTTATGGAGACCAAACAGTGGATGTGAGGTAGTGGATGGTGTGTTTCAGCAGTGTCAACAATGAAAGAAAAGCCATGTTCTGGATGGCCACGCACAACTGTCATGCCATGAAATGAAGAGCATCTTGATCAGCTCATCCACTTGAATCAGCTAATGGTGGTGCCTATGTTGACAAATAGTGTTTTCTAGCTGAAAGTTTGCTCTATCAAATAGTATTAATTGTGCTCTTTATATCTGTTGTAGTTTCCACGGAAATAAATAGGAGGCATTACTTTCAGGGAGGTCTACATAGCATTCCAGTAACAATTTTTATCCTAGATTAAAAAACAGGTGTGAGTAGCAGCAAAATGTCTATTTATACCAAAAAA
>WBMW01006458.1:96412-108793 GCA_013396635.1 Penelope pileata | reverse complement strand
AAAAAAAAAAAAAAAGATAAGGAGGAGAACCTATAAAGAGCACAGGGTAAACCTTTTCACGGTGAAAAATAAGATGTAGAGTTGTACTAGATATGCTAATCCTTACTTAACATGGCACGTGAGGAATGTCCCCATCCTTTTTCCAATATGTATGGGGTGACTTGGAAATAGGCCATCTGCCCTGTGGTATAATGAAAATAAAGGTGGCTGCTACACTCAACAACACACACAACTAAAAGAATTTGATCCCCCTGAGATCCACTTGGAAATGTGATTGTAAGAAAATTGGATTGTTTTGCAGATTTTTAACATTGCAGAGAAAAGGCAACAGAAATTATGATCAAAAGAGAATTCAAGATAAGTGCAGAAATAAGAAGTTAGAAAATACGTTTTTATTAAACTTTGTTTTTAGTTAGTTATTTAGTTCTCTCTGTGTATTACATCTAGGAAAAAATGTTTACTGTGTGTGTTTATGGGGTGGTTCAGACCAGCTATGTATAAGCAAGTGTTGTGGACGTAGGGAGGCCACTCCTTCAATGGGATACTGACATCTCTGTTTCACTGTGACTCTGCTGTACTCAATTCTTCCTTTATGTTTGTGATGTCATAGCTGCTTTCTTCTGTAACACACAATGCACTTAAGATGCTTCTTTCCTTTCTGTCATTCTCTGAAATGTATCAGAGGATGGTGACCATATTCCCCCTCAAATTAGGGCTCCTGTCCTTGAAAGTGTGCAGTAATTGTAATTTTGCTCATAACTTTAACAGACCACATACTCTAAAAGGCACTAAAAACACTAGTGGACTAAAAAGATTGCCCCGATTCAGTTAGTTGTGTTATTGGGATGATGTCTGAAGTCCATCATTCTTTCTATCCCACTATATCCCCTCAGAGCCTATATCAGCTGAGAGGCAACACATATAAAAATACTAATCTTTCCATTTTTCATTGAATTAATTCTGCAGAGGTGGAAAAGGCACTTGAGCCGTCTGTCTATCATTGTACTAGTAAACTGAACGTGCCTGGATGCACTGTGTTGCAGAAGGCAGATGATATGCTACAGCCTGCATCTATGCTAGTAAATTTTCAAGTGTGTCCTTGTACCAACAGAAGGCTGCTAGAAAATGTCTTGAAAGAGAATGTGTTCCCCAGGTTTTTGTGCCTACTCATCTATATGTTCGGCTGCTTTACATGGCTTATTCTCTTTCATCTGCCTGATGAATAACCTACTGTTATGCTTTGAGGTTTATAAGAAAAACTGTGCCCAGTGCCTTCAGGTTGAGAGTCTCTGTATAAAAAAATGTTGCTATATTGTTTACAGCAGCCACCAATAAACTTTGGGATATTCACGCACCTGAAATCCTGTCTCTCATATCAGGCAAGCTCTGATATCTTCTCAGTACCTTGCTAGGGACGATTTTCCTTCAGCCTGGAGCTAGAGGAGCTATTAGGCTTCATACCATGCAGGTCAGGTGCATAGTTTTAATAGTGAACTGTACAGGGAGGGTCTTGGTGGTATGTAGACTTTTCAGCTTTAGTCACTAGTACAATGCAGAGAATAGACATTAGTTCTGGAAAGAAGCTTCAGAGGGAGATTGTGCTGAGAAGATAGTTGCCATATCTGTAACCTTGCCTTTGTGGACTCTTCCAGCTGAATAGGCAACAGGTTTGTACTTGTCAAGTCTACAGCAGACAGAATTATGTTGGGATATCTCTGAGGGCAATAACTACAGTAACGAACAGTCTCCACTAACAGTGTTGATGATTCATGGGCTAGGAAGTGCCACAAAAAAGAACCTAATTCTCTTTAGCCATTCTCACTTCGACAGCATATGCAAATCAGTCTGGCTCTCTAAGAGCTCTATGAATTTTGTCTGTCTCTAACTTCCCTGTCTATACTGCACACAGATAATCTTCTGCTAGCAGATACCCACAGCCCCTTCTCTTTCCTCCACCACTTTAAATTCTCATTGACTTTTAGCAGTTTGCCACAGCTCTTTCTCTCTCTCTTTTTTCTGTACTGTTATGTTTCTCAATGACATCTCTCCATTTTCTCCCTCCAGACTTTAGAGAGAAGCAATTTTACAAAATAATTTCCTAGACACACAAATGCACGAAAAGAAAGCTCTCCCCATCCATATTTCTTATCGCTGTCATTCTGACACAGACCTTTAAACAGTTCTTACTGGCTAGTAGTTTTAGAGACTTTTGCAAGCTTTGTTTATGCAGAAGTTATATAAACAATATTAAATTTTTACAAATGTATAAATACACACACATATATATATAACATATTTTAAATTGAGGATAAGAACTGAGCTTGTATCCTCTAAGCCCTGTAACTGAGCCTGGTAAAAGTGGGCCCATGATCAATCAGATATCTGCTCAGATAATTCCTTCTGCAAGTTGGTATGAAGGGCTTTTGACATTCTAATGCAGATGGGTCTATCTCAAGCACCTCTGCTCCTATCTTCAGATTCAAACATGCTTCAGTTGGACTAGGAGAAGGAGAGGAACAGCTGTAGCCTCAATATATCTCTAGCTGGCTTATGGACCATGGGAGGAGTGGTGGAAGCCTGCTCCAGTTATGCTGAACTAATGACTTTGTCAGTCTTGTGCTCTGTGTAAGTCAGGTTTAACTTTTTAAATTTGCTCCTGTGTATGGTAGTGGTTGTGTGGTAGTCTACAACCACAAGATCAGCATAGTTAATGAGGATGATTCAGTCAGAGTCAGATCTTTCTCTCATCTTCCTTAGCTCATTTTGAGTGCTACTAAACATACCTCTTCCCTGGGTAAGACATCTTGGTCCTCACTCGCTGAGTGAGGCTGTGTTGAAAAATGAGAGATCTCAGAAACAGGACATTTTTAAATATCACAGTGCTATGCCTTCTGCATTGCTTGGGGGTAGGCATGAGCGTGCAGGTGTGACCCTGTTGGCATAATGTCCACGGACAATGCCAGAAAAAGTCTGCCAAAATTTCCTGTTTCATCTCTACTGCTTTTTGGAAACACTACCCAAAAAATGCATCTGCGAATTGTTTGGAAGAGTATAGTTTTGAATTAGAATCACATCAAAGGCTGTTCTAAAAAATTAATCATATAAACAATGACCTATCAGCATATGAGCACATGCCCTGGTCATATTCAACTTACCAGAACAGATCAAACTTCTGTTCAACAAATTTTAGTCTTGTCATTTTTTTCTGAGGTTAGATGTCATCAATGTTTTGAAGTTTATGTGGGAGAAAGCTACTATTTGTTCCCTGTTTTCTGTTTGTAATGCCTTTAAAGCTAACATGAGAAAATGCTGCATAAAGTGACTGGATTTCTCAGGTGTTTGTAATAAGAAGTTACACTGGGTTTTTCACTGATGGCCCTAACAAAAAAGCTAACAATGGGACAAATACAAAATTACTTGCCTCTTTGTTAGTATTTCAGTTATTGAGGAAAGGAAATTCAATTTGCCTAGTTTTAAATGGAAACTGTCAGTCTGCAATGGTCTTAGACACTGTTCAGCAACACGACTTGTATTTAAGAATGCAAAGGAACAACAGAAAAACAACACAATATTTCATTGTAGCTAGGTTCGCATTCATCCTGTCTGTCAGAGAGTAAGAACACAAAAACTGATTGCTCATAAGCTTTCTTCTTTAATTAATGATAAATTTTTAGTTGTTCATTGCTTGTACATAGGAGGACATGATGCCATTTCCACCACTTGCATTTTTTGTTTCGATTTTTCTGAATTAACACTGTCTCCGTTTCTTTATGAGGCTTGTGGAAATGAATTATCAGAGTCCTTCACTCCATTCCTGAGATCTTCCAGTTAGTCAGCTTCAAGGCTTAAATGTATTTTGCATGTCCATCTGCTTAGATCTCAGATAGAATCGATTAAAGCAATTGCAAAACTTTTTCCATTTTCATTCTAGGAAATAAGGTTCATGCCCTTTCAAGGCTTGGGAGAATAAGGCATACATAAAAAACATACCAAAGTGAATTTCAAAGCATACTAAAGGATAAGCAACAGAGTGCATGGAAGGCATTTTCTCAGGCAAAAGGATACATTGCTGTGACCACAAACAGCTCAATTGTCTGAAAGGGTACTAAGGTTTTTGGGCTATTCAGTTTCCTATTAAGTGATCTCATGACTGGTTAAAACAAGACAAATTACTTCTGATATACTTCTAGCCATAACGTTGTAGCTAGTCTTATGATAATGTTAATGTGGCTGCAGGAGCATCTCAGTACTCCCGATAATATGATCAAATAATATATATATATATTAGAATGTATAGGTTAGGCATGTACATTCACTCCAGTCATCCTCTGGATGAGTGCTTTGAGAGATTCCAATATCACTCATTGACAAAGTGGGAAAGTCACTAAAAATGTGGTATGTATGAAAGTTGCATAGAGTTTTTAATGTAACCTTATTTGTATAAAGGCTTGAGTGAGAGAGGAGTTTTAATCATGTCCAAAATGCTTCCAGCCACAAAATGTAGAAGATAGAACCAGGCCTTTGCAGTAAGTAGGTGCCACCTGTCTCCATAAAGAGGCTAATAGCAAAGTCACCTTGGCTGTCAGAATGGATTGTTCAGCCATCCTTTTGACAGAGTCAGGTAACATCACTATATAGTAATAGGTTACATTTTTTTCAGGTAGAGAACCATTCAAAGCTTGCTTTTGAATCTTTTGGTCTGAATTTCTGATATATATAAAAAAAATAGACAAATGGTATGAATTGGTTTATTTTGTAGTTGAGAAACGCCAAATTTGAGGACAAAATTATTTTTGCTTGACATGGTACACTTGAATTTCATGGTCAGTTTCTCTGAAGGAATGTTTATATTGGTTTGGTTTTAGTCCGTTGGAAACTTGATCCTGTGTGATACTGATAGCAAAAAGGTTCAAAGTACAGGTTTTTATCAATGGCATCGCTGAGTTTATATACAGTGGAATGTGGATGGCAGATTCCTTAGTTCTTTATCCATTCAATTATTTGAATGTCTTTCTATTAAATACATGATAAATTACTTGCATGTTATTGGTCTGATATAAAAATTATCTTGCAAAATCTGGTTCAGACTAGAAAATGATAATTATTTTATTTTTCTTTAAAAATATAAATTACATACAAATAATAACAATGTAACATTAAAAAAAAACCCTGTTGTTATGTATGTTGTTATGTTTATGTTTATGATTTGGTGGTTTTATTTATTTTTTTCTTTCCTTTTTTAATTTGGTCAAAACATTGTTATTCCATAATGTTATCTATATGCTCAGGACTGCAAAGTTTGAAATATTCTGACTGTCCGGATGCTGAACTCCGAATAAAATCAGTGTAAACCTACGGTATGTCACAGCTGAGCTTTGTGAACTCATGGCCTGAGCATGAGTAGGACAAAAGTTTTGCATTAAATGTGCTGAAAGTGATAATGTCTGTCTTGAGCTCCAAAAATGAGAAATGGAGTTAATCAGTGACAGTACTGCTGCTCTGTAAATGTGTGTGAGCTTTTAGAGATATCCTTGACCTGTGGTGTTCTCAGCTTTATTTTTGAAATTATTTTTTGACAGGAAGAATCAGAGAAAGTGACTGTATAGTTCAGTTGTTAGGGCTTGGCCAACTGAAGACAACGTCTCCTGATGTTACCTATGGAAATACGTAATAGCTACAAACAGGGCTTACAGAGAGAACATCACTGGAGGATTGAGAGAACAGTGTGAAAGGGTATAAAATATAATGTACTGCCCCAGTGTATGGGAAGCTGAGATTTAAGTTTGTCGTCTCTATCAGAGAGACAAACTAAACTGTTATTGTTGAGTCAGGTCTTACTTGTTCTCTGTTTTTTTCCCAGGAACTTCTCCTTGACAAAAATGATATGTGTGCCCCTGTGAAAACCAGCAGATATTCCAAACAGCTCTCATGAAAAGAGAAGTTCTGTCTGTCAGCTTAAACACACAGCTGGTGCCTTCATTTACTCACTGTATGCCTCATAGTTAAAATCAGTAATAACCATGAAAATTGGTGTTAAATATGGTGTCAGTAGAGATTTTTGTCTAGTAGCTAAATGAGCTATAGTCCTTTAAACATAATGTGACCTTATATCAAGTATTTTCACTTGCTACAGCTTTGCAGGGAGACTGTCATGACATGTCACTGCTGTTGAGAGAAGGCCATATGTTGTAATATAATTGAATTCTATGATGCTTACCAATATAAGCACTATAGTTTGGACTTTCTCTGTTTTCCACATCTCTATGTGATGCCCTGGTTATTCTGCAGCATACCACAGTGTATATATTCTGAAGCAAAAGTTTCCTGAGCTGTTTTAAGTTCCTTAGCACAAAGGGCATACAGCTGTACATAATCCTACATCTGTGCTATCCCATCAAAGCAGCGGCATTCCTGAATAGCGTGCTCTACATGTTGTACTTCACAACAAAATGATTTCAAAAAAATATTTAGAGATCATTTTCTTTCTCCAATAATAACATTGCATCTATGCCAGCAAAAAATCAGGGAGAGTGGAGGACCATTCTTTAAATAGTGGTGAAAAGATTTTTCAATAATTCTTAAAATTATTCCAAAAGCCATTTAGTAAATTCTCTTTTTGAACTCCCTGACTAACCTCCCAAGTGCATATGCACAGAAAAGATGGTCTGTTTGATCTACACATATCATTCTGATGTAGTTATGTATTGTATATTGTAGAAGTGCAAATAATTACTGAATACTGGAAACTATCTAGCAGTGTTTTTGTACTGCTAATAAAAGAGAGATCATTCCCTGTTATACATTCCTTGTGTTTCTTCTAAGCCTCAGCAGTCCAAGACAAAATTATAGTCATGAGCATTTGGGTGGAGGGAGTCATTTTGAAGTGTCAATAGCATGAAGTAACTTGAGAACCGTGTGAAATTCAGAATATGTATAATATGCCATGGGATGTGGCATGCAGGCATATGGAAATGTTTAAGAGATTAAATTCTGCTGGAATACTGTCAAAGGATTATGCAGAGAGAAGCCCAAATTTGGTCCTTCCTTTTCTATATTACTTCCTGGGGACTGTCTTTAGCGCATGCAATCCCAGCTGTGCCTGGGCATTCTCATGGGGGAAATCTTGTTGAGACAGGCCAGTGTGATGCAGGAAAGCAGGCCACTAGTTGAGCCCCAGGGACTGAGAGGGCTCTGATCCAGCTTGCCTCCTAGCGAGAGTTATGAGACCAGCTGTCTCTTGTAGTGAAAGTGTAATGATGTATCTAGATAAATACTGATATTTTAACAATGATTGTGATACCATATCAGCTCAGCTGGTATGATCGGCTGGCAGAAATATTCAAGGTAACTCTTTCTTTGAGTGTCATGTTAGGTTAGGTCTCAAAATTACAGCTACAATGTCCTCCACCGACAGACTAAACACTCACTTTTAAATGTGAGACTGGGCCAAAGAGTCTTAACTGAAAGAGATTTGTGACATTTTAAAAAGTAGATGTCAAACAAGAAAGCAATGGGACATGCACAGTATTGTTGCAGAAGACAAGTTCGGAAAATCTCATTAATTTATCAAGAAAAGGTGGCACACAAATGGTTTCTATTTGGTACCTAAGCTACTTGAATTTCCTCACACAAATAAGAGAAAAACTGGAATAGTTCTAGTACTAATCCAATGACAATACCAAAGTTTTCTATTAGAAGCCAAGTGTAATGCTTTAGTTCTTATACTGTACATCTGTCATAGAATATTTTGTATACTGAGGGTCCAAGAAATTTTTGATTGCTTTTAAAAACATAATTTATGAAAATATGCTTACAATGCCCTGTAGTACAACAGTTTTCAAATATTATTGTATGACTTAACCTAGGACACTGTGGTTATCCATTAAAGACCATAAGATATGTTAAGCAAAACCATATAATATTATCACCTAGATTTATAGATTCTCTTTCTTTGCTTTTTTCATATACTGACAAAATAATATTCTTTTTAGTACTTCTGTGTTTTCTGAGCATCATTTTAAGATGATAAATATTCTTGAAAGAAAAATTCAGCAACGTAAAGGTTTTTTTTTCCCCAATAATTTGAAAGACAAACACTTTTCCAATGTGGCATCATTTGTATGCAACAGATGGTAAAAAGATACCAGTTAAATTATTTTCTCAGTAGCATAAATAAGTAGTATGTAAGGAGTTGTTTTCTGGCAAAAGGTGAACTCTACACATTTCAAAACAACATATCAGCTGAATCACAGATGTAGGTAATCCTGTCTTTTTTCTACATTTCATTGTAAAACTGCAGCATTCTTCCTTTGGTGCCTATTGAATTATACCTGTAAGCCAGCTGGACTTGACAGCTTAAGGTACTTTTCTGTTTCTTAACTTTCTTGCATATTTAGATGATTTGAAGTTTTCTATAGTGTCAGTTTGTTCCAAGTGAAATGAGATGGTGTTTCAGTATTCAGAATTATACAGATCATATTGTGGATCAATCTGTTAAACTTTTGAGTTCAACAGTTACCAATTGTGTAGCAGCAATTTCTAATTGCATTCAATGATTTCTAATACAAACTATGACTGTGACATTACAATTTTGAGGTTTACACAAATATAGGACAAGCTATCTGCTTTTGTATTTGCAAGCAAGTGTAAATTCTGGCTTACTACGAAGCGATATAGTTTTACTGAATCTTAACAGTGAAAACTGCCTTTAACAACTAAAAATTACAGAAGAACATTATGTTCAAAAGATAGGAGAATCAATTAAAGTAGCAGTGTTTCTCACTTTGTGAGCAAATCTAAGAATAAATTAAAAATTTGAATTATATGAATTACATTACATTGTAAATCTTTAGTTTCAGTTGCTTATAAATTTTAGAAAATCAAAATACACATAAACCTTTAAAATGCTAAACATGGTATGAGTTCTTTATTATTTAGAGATTGGCTGGTGCTCTCAGCAAGACTTTAAAACTTCATATTTCCCATTTTTCTATGAATTCTTCTTTGTATTGATTAAAATAATGGACACAAGTCTTTTTTAAAAAAGAAAAGCAGCAACAGAATTGAACTGAACAAGTGGAAGAAACTAAACTAGGTTTAATTTTTCAGCTGTTTGGATTGTATCTGGCCTATGCACTAGAGAAATTTTGATGTCAATCTTTCAGTTGGTAAGTTTTGGATTATGTTACAGCTGGAGATGGTGTCCACATGGATTAATAAAATTCAGACAATCCGTTAATTAAGGATTGAAAGCGGCTGATCTATCAGCCAGGCTAATATATTTGGGGCTGCTTTAAAAGAAGTCTAACTAATAGGTTGAAGGAGGTGATTGACTCCCTCTGCTCTGCCCTCTTGAGGCCCCATCTGGACTACAGTGTCCAGACCTGGGGCCCATAGCACAAGAAAGAGGTGGAGCTGTTGGATCAGGTCCAGAGGAGGGCCACAAAAATTATTAGAGGGTTGGAGAATCTGTGCTATTAAGAAAGGTTGAGGGAGCTGTGGTTGATCAGCCTGGAAAAGAGAAATCTCCAAAGAGAATTTACTGCAGCCTTCTTGTACTTAAAGGGGTCTACAGGAAGGATGAAGAGAGATTTTTTTATCAGGAAGTGTGGTAACAAGATGAGGGGTAGTGGCTTTAAACTAACAGAGGGCAGGTTTAGATTAGATCCAGGCAAGATATTCCTTACTCTGAAGATGATGAGGAACTGGAAGAGGTTGTCCAGATGGTTGATGCTCCATCCATGAAAGTGTGCAAGGCCAGATTAGATGGGGCCTTAGGCAACCTGATCTAGTGTGTGGCAAATCTGCCCGTGGCAGTGGGGTTGGAACCAGATGATCGTTAAGGTCCCTTCCAATTCAAGCCATTCTATGATTCCATGATCTTGCAGTGGTATCCAGGAAAGTGCATGGTGGGAAGAAAAAGCCCTTCAACAAGCCTGAAAATATCTCATGCTGTGTATGTAGGAGAAAAATCAGAGAAATTCTATACACAAACTATAATAAAGCCTAGATCTGCAGCTTTTGTAATCTCCATGCATTGGTGCTTTATATAGCCTTTGGATAAGCAGAACCCAAAGCTGGAATGGCAATGTTGCTATTTTTCCAAAGTAGAAGTGTATAATTTTGAAAAGCTATTACTCTTCTATTTTTCTTGTGCTCTATAGATTTCATGCAGGAATAATATGCTCTTTGAAGATTCTAGAATATAAAAGTGCCCAGTTCTTTCTCGTCTGAGAATTAGCTTTGCTGACTAAAAGACCATATTGTGTTATTCATGAGAATCTTTCAGATTGAATGAATAAAGAAAGTGATTTTCAGTCAAGAGATTGTGTTTTTAAATAAAGTATGTTTTTTTTCCTATGATTTAAAAGCATTTTATATATCTAAGATGATTAGTAGTGAAGGTTGGTGAATAATATGCATTAACAGGGTAGCTAACAGTTCTTCATTGCTTCCATTTTTTTCACTATTTTTTTAAGCCACAACCAATATAATATGTGCATTTTTGAACACTGTGGCGTTTCTATATGCATTGACTTCAATATATACTGTTATTGAAGTCAATGGCCTTTCAGGCTATTTGGAAAATATTCTTGACTGGAGACCTTAGCAGAAAAGAAGATTAAGGATCTGAATTAAGTCTATTGGAGGTTTATAGGAGAAGGAGTGGCATGGACAGTTTGAAAATACACTGAGATATATTCATACAATTAAAATGAGTTTTAAGTGGAACTGAGCCATTGTTCCTATGTAGATGCCACAGTCATCACAAATTGCTTCAAAGCAGTCTGGATGAAAACAGAATATTCTCATCTCTTTTTTTAGCCAAGACAAAGTTGTCTGGCTGTTTATCAATTTTAAAACTCCGTTTAAGACATCTTCTAGTTGTGATTATTTCTTTTTTAATTGAAGTCTTCGTTTTGTAATGTCTTGTAAATGAATATTATATCAAATCTGAGGAAATCAGTTTCCTTGGACAGTATCAGAAGTCAGAGTCCTGTTTCTCAGGGTTAATAATTCAAAAAGCTTTCAAAATGTAGTTCAACGGCATAAACCTCATCTCCTTCTATGGCCACGTGACCAGACTGATAGATGAGGGAAAGGCTGTTGATGTAGTCTACCTAGACTTCAGCAAAGCCTTTGACATGGTCCCCCACAGTATTCTCCTGGGGAAACTGGCAGCCCGTGGCCTGGACAGGTACACTCTTCTCTGGGTAAAGAACTGGCTAGAGGGCCGTGCCCAGAGAGTGGTGGTTAATGGAGTTAAGTCCAGCTGGCATCCCGTTACGAGTGGTGTCCCCCAGGGGTCGGTATTGGGGCCCATCTTGTTTAATATCTTTATTGATGACCTAGATGAGGGGGTTGAGTGTACCCTCAGTAAGTTTGCAGATGACACCAAGTTGGGAGGATGTGTCAATCTGCCTGAGGGTAGGGAGGCCCTTCAGAGGGATCTGGATAGGCTGGATAACTGGGCTGAAGCCAATGGNGGAGACCTCATTGCACTGTACAACTGCCTGAAGTGAGGTTGTGATGAGGAGGGTGTCAACTTCTTCTCCCAGATAACTAATGACAGGACGAGAGGGAATGGCCATAAGTTGCGCTAGGGAAATTTAGATTAGATATAAGGAAAAACTTTTTCTCTGAAAGAGTGGTCAGGCATTGGAATGGCCTGCCCAGGGAGGTGGTGCAGTCACCATACCTGGCAGGGTTCAAGAAGCGTCTGGATGAGGTGCTACGAGATATGATTTAGTAACTTAGTGGGTAGTGATGGTGATAGGAGGATGATTGGACTAGATCATCTTGGAGGTCGTTTCCAACCTTGTGTTTCTATAATTCTATGATTCTATGAAAAAAAAGAACAACTGTTGGGCTATAGCAGACATAAAACATAAGAATATTGATTCTTCAGACTTTAATCCTAGGTGGGCTGGAAAAGCAATTTATTTTTATGTCTTTTTTTCTAAATAAAATATTTTAGATAAGTAAAAATTTTAAATAACATATTTTATCAATAGTATTTTGTTAAGATGGTAAGAACAAATCTTTCCTATGAGGAAGCTGTAGTAATAGGATTAGATTTTGAACCACATAATCTTTCTTTTTTTTTTTTTTTTTTGGTTCTTTTTCATTAAAAGCCCATTCACGCTAACTATTTCTAATTGAACGACTATAAGGTGCTCAAAAACTTGTATCAGTCTAACATGGTAAGGGGGTTAGATTTCTAGAGTAACAAATTTAATGACCAGCTTTGAAAGACATAATCAAGAGATAATCAATAACCCCCTAGGAATGTGTGTTCAGTCTTAATGGATTTGACCAAAACAGTGCTTTTTTTTTTTTTTTTTTTTTTTATTTTTGTTTTTTTTTTTAAAAAGGTACTTA
>WBMW01006458.1:59971-96381 GCA_013396635.1 Penelope pileata | reverse complement strand
ATTGTGTGTTGTTTTGCTGAGGAAAACAAAGAACACTTGTACTCACATTTATCAAGCTGTTCATGATAGCAGTTTTAGCCCTCTCAAGCTTGTATATCTTTTTAACGTTTTATCAGGAATTCCACTGTACGAATTTAAAACTTTGAGAGAGTAACTTAATCTCGCCTCCTCATCTCCAGGGTGAACAAGCTGAGCTCCCTCAGGCTGTCTTCATAGGAGAGGCGCTCCAGCCCTCTGATCATCTTTGTGGCCCTCCTCTGGGTCCTTTCCAACAGCTCCACATCTTTCCTGTACTGGGGGCCCCAGACCTGGACACAGGACTCCAGATGGGGCCTCAAGAGGGCAGAGTGGAAAGGGACAATCACCTTCCTCTCCCTTCTGGCCACCCCTCTTCTGATGGACCCTGAGATACCATTGGCCTTCCAAGCTGCAAGAGCACACTGCTGGCTCATGTTCAGTTTTTCATCCACCAGGACCCCCAGGTTCTTCTCAGCAGGGCTACTCTCAAGGAGTTCTTCTCCCAGTCTGTACATATATCTGAGATTACTCCTACCTAAGTGCAAATCCTTCCACTTTGCTTTGCTGAACCTCATTAGGTTCATACTGGTCCACCCTTTTCAATTTAGATATTGGCTTTTAACTACAACTGTAATGATGAATGTTAAATTATGTTTAGGATTAACCTAGCAAGATCTCCCTGGGATATTTGAGAGAGGAAAATATGCATGCAGGCCTCAAAACTACTCATGTAAATGAGAAATCATCATCTGGAAGCACCTCACCTTTTATGGTAATAGCACTTATCCTTATATGTGAAGTTGAACTTAAACATGATACTATGAATTTGGCTTTGCATTTGCATGTTTCTCAGTTTTAGTTGCACTTAGAAGGATTTCTCAGAGATAAATTGTAGTTTTAACAGATGCTCTGCTTATTAATTATAAGCTGCCATTCTAGTGATGAGCTAATTCAGGGATATGAATGCAATTAAGGGTGAAAATACTCCTCCTTAGCATTTACTGGCTACTTCTGCATCTTTTATTAACCAACCCAAGCTATGAAGGACCCTTCTTATAAAACTACTTAATGGAATTTCTTATTATACAGGTATTGCTCTCCTTTAAGAAATGTGTCTGATTCAGGAAAGATAGAAGCTAAACTGCCCATACTGTTGTTAATGATATTCTTGATAATGATACTCTTGATAATCAAATATTTATTGTTTTTTTTTTAGTGAATATTGTTTATTTATTTATTAGATCGTCAATATTATCCACTTTATCGAAATTCTCCTTATTAATATCATTAACAATATCCTCCTTATCAGTATCATTGACAGTAGTAATAAGTTTCTGGGAATATGAGTCAACAAAGTTGCTGGCTGTACTAACAGAGAGAACAAGACAACCCATATTTTGAAGAGCACATACAATAACAGAAGGAATATAATGCATTTCATTGTATGATCATGACAAATGTTCAAGTAGATTCACAGAAAATGCTATCATCTTCTTATTTACTGGCAGTGCTTCCATAGGATAATTATGCCTAATTGGAAGAACTGAAATAGAGAATATGTAAGGGTAGTCAAAAGAGGACAGAAGGGAAGTAGATGAGGTATGAAGCTAAGGTAAAAGACTGTAAGACTTGAGAATAATAGATGAAGGAGACAAAACGTTGAAGTGGAAAGACCAATGGATACATCACACAAGCTAACTTTTGATTAATCTTTCAAGCATACATTTTCTGATTATTTTCAGAGTATTGTAGTTTTGTAGAACTAACTTGGGTCACAGTCAAGAGTAACTTGATAACTGTGATGAGTAATTTGCATAAGGTAACTTTAGATGCAGAAAGTTAAAATCCTTTGTTTCTCCCTGTAGTCAGCGGAGAGAAAAAGATTCCTTTAGTGAGCAGGTGAGCATAGATTTGAACTATGGTGAAATCTCTCTTTCCACTGTTGATGTGGTGAGGCAAGCCTTTGTGACTACTTCTCAAGGCATCAAACTCACAATTTCATCAAGTAAGCATAGTTTTTATAGAAGCTGATAAGAATTCTTCATAATTATAGCAGGAGAGTGTTTGACCAAGTATCTGAGAAATAGAAGGCATTAGATCTTGCAAATGGAGATCTGCTGACTGCCTTGCTCATTTAAGACAGCAATGGTAAGAAGAACAGCAATATAGGCTTCTTCACATTTCCCAGATAACACGACTAAAATCTAGTCTGTGAGGATCATCTGTAAATTAAAAATGGATTCTTTATACTAACTGACCTTGAATGTCCTCTATAAGCACTAACTCAGGCACCACTTGGCAATGGCTATTAAAATAGTATAATTCCTCTATTTTTCAGTGTAAAGTGAAATATGACGATTTGAGGCAGTCTAAGAAGGATGGAATAAAAATCACTGAGAGGTTAGTGTTATGTACAATGTACGTTGATTGCAGTTGAACCATCTATAAATAATGTGGATGCTCTACTTCTGTAACATTTTTCTGCAGAAAAAGCAATGAGTTGTTCTTGATGTATCAACACCATATCCTGCTCCTCTTGAATCTCTGTTACTTAAGCTCCAGCACTAAATAGTAGGTGCTACCTGAGAGGCATAATTATGCTTAGAAAGACTTAAGCTTGATCTCTTGTTACCCTATCTAAAAGTATGGACATTGGGAGGCCCGTTCTGAAGAGAACCCAGTATGGTCTGTCTTATTTGGAGCGATAATTAAAGCTTGCTAGCTTGCATACCGGGCTTATGAGCATCACACTTCACTATATGTGAATTTAGTGGTACTAGTTACTACTATCCTAGGATCTGCTTGCCACGTTGCTTCATTCTACAGATGGTTCACTGTGGATTTAAAAGTTTTTCTTGTCTATATAATGCTTGTTAACAACATCAGGAAATAGTTAATACTATATAGATTTCAGAATACATGACTGTAAAGTCAAATAAATAATCCAAATCAGGGAAAATCTCTGGCTCAAACACATATTCAAAGTGGGGTCATGATGAAACTATGAAGAGAATTATACTGTTTGATTTAATAAATAGGTTTTTTTTCCCAGATATCCTATACTTCTTTTAATAAACAGTCATTATTAAGTGCATTGTGTGAAGAAGTATTCACTCAAGCAGGCTTAAAAATACCAGCTTCCAGCATTTTATTTGATGGTGATCATAATTTAGATTTTCTATTTATCTTTTGAAGAAGTCTCTCTCTCTGTATTCTGGGAATGTTGTGGGTAGTGTTTGGTGTAGACAAAAGCCATGGCAGAAAGTCTTATGTGAGTGTAAACCTCTAAAGAATTGCAGCAGAAAGACAAAAAATCAAGTTTTCTTGTCTGATTTCTAATAAAAAGTGCTGGTGAGGCCCCTATAATTGAAACAGAAAATCAGATATTCAAGTAATATTAAAGTCTGTGTTACGTTATCTCACTCATAGTGCTACCATTTCAGTCTTTTGTTTTGAGTAAAGAAAGAATATATATTGCCAACCATACCTACAATCAAACTGGTGGGTTTTCCTGTTTTGTTATTGTTGCTGTTTCTTTGTTTGTTTTGTTTTGGTTGGTTGGTTGTTTTTATTTTAAGTACACAAGTCCTGGTTCTGCAATGATCTCTACACAAGAAGATGTCAGCACAGAGCCCTGGAAATTTAAAGTTGCCTACGCAGGGAATCTCTCTTTGTAGACTTATTGCAGGAATGGGGCCATATGTTGGTATAAAAACATTCATGGAACTTCTTCCTATTCATTTTCACATCAGATTGAGGGCAACAAGATCTCAAATGATCCTCAATGTAATATGCAATATAATCCTCAAATGTAAAACTTGGACATTTAGTCTAATAGCTTCAGTCTATTCCTTGCCATTAGCTTTCACATTTTCTTCATTATATGGAAGTGTAAGTGCCATCTAACCATGGTATTTGCAAATGGTAGTTTCAAAAACTTGTGTTTCTTCTACCTGTTCTATCACTTTTTCATTTGAATTACTAAATTCTGTCTTCTCTGTCTCTGTCAGGAGCTTTGTCCCTTGGGAAATACTTTTTAAATGTAAATGAGCTATCAGATCTATCATCTCCCTCAACAAAAGTACAATGTGTGCTTATGAACAAAAGATGATGCATCAGAGAGCTGAAACAACACTTTTATTTAATTATTAGAATGATTAGAAAGTGATTTTTTGACTGATTTTCTGCTCTTCTACATGTATAGATGCAGAATGTAAAAAGTTTTCATATTCATCAATATTTATGTTTCTTTAACATTAATACTTGCAGTGATTGGTATCAGCCTAATACATTTTCCAGACACAGCTACAGACCACTTTATACTTTACCAGCACATTTTGGAAAAAGTAATTGTGAGCAAGATGATAAATGCTTCTTTTCCACTGTCAGAAACTTTGAAGATGGTACATCTCCTTTTACAGCATATCAGCACATTAAAAAAATGAAACTGTCTCTGTTTTTCAGTTCTCATTTCACAAAGCTCTGTTAGTGTCCATGCATTATGAAGCGCATATAGAATTTAAAGGGTTGCTGATAGCGTATGGATTGCCTAAAGAGGGCAACTCTCAATATCCTATAGTTCTTTGTCATTATGATTTCAGAACTGCTTGCATAAAAAATCTTACTTCTTAGTGCTGATGAGTTCAGCTCTTCCCACTTCTTTTTATCATCCAGTGACATAATCTCCATGGCAAATAATCATAATATCATCAGAACATAGTTTATGTGGCTTTGCTCTCTGAAACTTGCATTAAGTGTGGGAATGTAACTTATGTGCCCTGATAGATTCTTTTCAAAACTAGGATCTTTTTCCCTGAAATGTGGTTTGGGTTAATTTTACCTTTTTAAAGTATTCTAAAAAATGTCACAATGAACGAACCCACTGCAGATCACTGGTAGCCAATGAGAGCAAATAATTAATTATCTGAGCTTTAATTCTAAAAATAAAGAAACAAACAAACATAAACCTAAGAAATAGAGAGGACAAAACCAACTGGTTTTCATATCACTTTCATGAATGTAACATGTATACATTGATAAAGATACAATTTACATTAAAATACATCTTTAGGATGTTTAATAAGAAGTAATGTTTGTGCATAATACAAAATAGTACAAACAGGAATTCTATGTTTCAACGTACCAGTTTAGCTAACCTTTTTAGCAAAAACCCTGAGTTGTTGCTTTTTTTTTTTTTCTGAGAAACAATGGAATAAACCAAAACACAAGTGTCTGGTGAAACAAGTAACTGTCTGTCTTCTTGCAATTGTGTGGGTGTACTGTCAGACTGCAAAATAGCTCAGTCACCTTTAATACTTAAATTTGATTGTGCTAGATAACAAAAAAATCAGTATTTGTCAGCCACCTAATTAAAAAAAAACAATTGTGCACATATAGAAATCTGAAAATTCCAGTGGAAAAATTGTCCAGCCATGAACAGAGAGACACTTACATGCTTGTTGTTTCAACTCCAGGCTGCATGCTGCCACTTAGATCATTTACAGAGAAAGTTTGTGTTCTACCAGTCCTCATTTGTCATCACGTCACCCTCCACTGCTCAGGTCTCCAGAGGAGTTTATGTGCTGCATTAAATTGTTAAAAACATTTTTACCAATTCTCTAGAATATGTGTGAAGTATCTAATGATCACAGCTGCTGTCTGCAGTATGTCAAGCTGGGAGTGCCAGAACAGTAATGGAAGCAGATATGAAATAGTCTCTGGAAGACAGCACTGCTTACAACTTTTACAGGTCTTTGAAGTATCTGCTGAAGGTAATAGCATATGGGAGTGTGTCACTGAAGGTAGGTATAACATAGACAAGGGAGAGACCGAAGTGCTGGGCTGTATCAAGGAACTGCCCTACTGAATCTGATGTCCCACAACATCAGTGCTGCATCACAGCTCCACCGTCGCTTTCTGAAATATAGCATGCCAGGCAGCTGCCTATCCAGCTTGGACTGGTATGTATTGTGATGGAAAGGGACAGAGGACTAATCTGTAGACAGGATGGAATTCTGTAGTGTAGACTCCATAGTCTGAGACTCAAGGAAGGTGAGCTTGCTAACTCAAAGACAGAAAGCAGCTTTCCCCCATCCAGTTACCTTTATGTTATGTGTTGGTTTACGCTGGTGTTTGAACTGTATGTTCAGTACTCATGTGATATAAGTACACAAATATCTGCCTTTTTCTTGTTTCCTGCATGCTGTGTATATGCATCTTTGGGTTACTTCATAGACAAGCCACTGTCAAATTAGTCTAGACACTCTCTCTCTCTTTCTCATCTTTGCAGTGCCCTTCAATAACCATAAGCTTAGTCCTAAGTGAGGTCTGGAGGAAAGATTATAGTTTAGACTCTCCCCTCCCCTCCCAAAGAGAAGTCCACATCTTTCAAAATGCTGAGATCAGTGGCCTCCTAGAATAGGGGCATTTCCTGAAAGCAAGTTTGATCCTTAATGGCTTTGAACCAGGGGGCTGTAGCTGAGGGTGTTTGACTACCCAGAAGGAAGAGCCACTGCACTCAGCATCATCAGGATCAGTCCTTAGGCAACTGACTGGCAGTATGAAGATTTGTGTCACGTTTTTATATTGTTCCCGCTGATTTTCTTGACCTCATTGCTCTCTTTTTGTAATATCACCAAATGTGCAATTTGGTTCATTTACTTATAAAGCATAATGGGAACTAAGGATAGAATAGCTCTTTTTTCTTCTGTAAAAAAAGAACTAGCAGCTGTAAAGTAGGTAAATGCTCCAGGGTATCTACAATTACACAGCTGAGAAGTACTGATGGCCCTCACATCACTCCAGTGGTCACAGCTGTACTAATGAAAAAAATATTCCTTCCAGTTTTGCCCTCTGAAATCAGGGAAAGATATTGGAGATACTGTTAAAATGACAATTGTGTCTTTTCAGCTTTTGTTATGCTGAAAGCTGATGAGTGTTTGCAATTTCAAAGCACTTTTTGAGTGTTTAACCAATGAAACACAGATTTTTCATTCTACATTTAGTATGCAAAGCCCGCCTAAGCAATTTAGTTCTTTTTACAGATTTTCTGAAATGATTGCAATCTGTGTGACAGGTGGGTGGGAAGCAAGAAAAATTGTTGAGGAATTTTGCAGTTACCACTCAGCCTGTTTTGTAGTCTTTGATCGCCGTTCATTGCAGAGACAAATCTCCAAGATCTAGTAAGAGAAGATTAATTTTTTTGCATTTAATTCAACAGTTGTTATCATTCACCCATGGTGAATTCTAAACACTTTTTGAGAACGCTGTGGCCTAAGTTGTAGCCAGCTACTTTTAACTCTCAGTGGATGACACTGGACATTGATGACACTGTAAAACTGGACATGTGAGAGAGAGAAATGTCAGGAGGGAATTATGTCTAGCTGAGCAATTTTCACAAATTTCTGACCCTCAATAGAGACCACTGTTACTACTTTCTTATTGGCTTTCAGAATACTGAAGAAGGCCAAATACTAAGAAGCATTGCAGCAAAGACCCCCATCTTAGAAATTTCAGAGTATGGAAATAGGCAGCAACTCTTCAGTAGTTTGTCATGGCTGATCTATGTCAGAGCACTCATGGTGTCATATATTGTTTGGAAAAACTGTTGTTTAATGTATTTCAAATCAAGCTAGGATTTTCAGCACTAGAAACGAATCCCGTCTACTATGAGTCAATTGTGTTGCAAGGTGGATGTGCAAGACTTGTCTAAACTTGCTAGTTTAGGCTGCACATGTCCCAGCAAAGGGAGCTAATGCAAGATGCAGAATCTGCTTGAGAAGAAGAATAGATACTTGGGGACACAGAATGAACAGACATCAGCATTATGTCAACTGCACTGTAAGAATGAGAACAGCATGCCAACCAAAGATCCAGTTTGTTTGGTATCTATCATAACCAGTGGCCAAAAATTTTAAGGACAAATCATAGAAGGACATAGACAAAGAAGTGTTTGTTTGTTTGTTTGTTTTCCAAGCTGAAGATCTCTAATATGCTTAGAAATCCCTCATTCTAATGCTATTTGATACATTTGATAAGCCTTCTTATTGCCTTCTTTGAATCCTTTGAGATGGAGACCAGCATTTTGCAAGATGTTTTTATACCACAGATTTTGCACTGTGGCACAATGCTTTGTTTTGTTATCTATTCCTTTTCTAATAGCTCCTTATTTTTTATTTGCTTTTGTGTCTGTTTTTAATGACTTAACTGCAAGGTCGAAAGCTAAGTAGGGTACAGATGAGAAGGAAGCAGCTTAGTTGCTGTGGCAGTTTGGATACAGCATCATTAACCTACTGCTAACTTCCTTATGTGGAATAGTTAAAATTCACCACTTCAGTTTCTGTTTAGATCAAAAACTAGCTGGCAATGCAAGACATTTATTTCAAAGGTGAAAATGATCTGTCTCTAAGTTCATATAATTTTTAGCACTAGGGACAACGTCAGGGCTTAGAGTGAGTTTTTACAGCGATGGCTAAACTGCAGACTGTGGAATGGATGAGAACAAATTGCAGACTTCTCAATGAATTATATCAGGAGGAAAAAAATTTCCCCATGGATTTTTTTGTGTACTATGTGTAAATCTTTGTGTTCTTGAAGATGCTTTGCAACAGAATACAGTATCTTTGTAGCACCAGGCACTATTTTTAAGTGCCTATTTGAACTTTTCATCCATATGTATGTTTCGTATCAAAAATAGTCAAAGATGCAGATTTCAACCACTACCTACTTCTTAAAAATGCATTTGAATTATTCTGTTAACACAGGTAAGTAGCAGAGTTTGAAGCAGTAGAACTCTGTACCGTAGTTAGATTTTACAGTATCAGAAGATTTTGTTTTTACATTTTTACAGAGATTTACTGTCTTTGTAAAAACAGAATGATTTCTAGCTCTCCACCACCTGCAAGTAGATAGCAGCATTTATGAGAGTAAATAGAATGAAGTTACTTAGTCTCACATGAATACATGACTGTATACAAGCTTTTTCATGAATTCTTTCTCATACAGAGCTCATCAAATTCAAAAGCAGATAGTTGCTGTGTTATGGTTGTCTTTTACACTGGATCATTAGAGACAGTGGAGGACACTGGAAAGTTAGTACCTTATGCTAGGTGAGCTTAATTTTTGCTATCACTTACCTCTTTTCCCTTTTCTTTTGCATTAGGGAAAGTGAAATTATTCTAGATATAACAGTATACGGCTGGCTTGTATCATAGCTGATGCTCTGCTAATAGCTCAAAACTAATAAAATTTGTTCGCTGGCATTGGCTGCAGCTTTGTAAGGAAAAGCCCTGCACAATGTTAATTGCTTTTTAGAAAAAAATCTGTTTTCTTCTCTGGATCCCAAAAGACAAAGATGAATGTTCAGATCTGAGAGTTCTGATTTAAAGACAGGAGATCCGAAGAGACTCTATTTAAAACTCCATTCCTGTGCTATTTTTCATCCTTTGATTTGCTGGTTAATAGAGTTGGCTGACCAAGGAAACAGGTGGGCTAAGTGCATTTCCTAATGGTTTTCTTATTGTTTGGATAGCTTGACCTATTTCTTTTATCCTTTTTACAGCAGTTTAAGCTTGACTAATTGGATGGCAGTATTAGCCACCAGCAATATATAGGAGCTTTTAAGATTTTTCCTGGCTTGTACTTGGTCCTTTATGAAAATCAGATTTGATTTGTGTGGGGTATTTTTGGTGGCTGACTCTTTCATCTATATGGATACAAAGAATGGAGCAGATCTTAGATAACAATACAAAGACACATTTTTATGAAAAGAAACATCTGTGTAAGAATTGGAATTGTGAAATTACAGGTAACATACAACAAAATAATTTTCTATCTCTAGAAATCACAAATGAATTGTAATATCATTCTCAGCTTCCTTTATGGAAAACGTAATACTAGCTTTCTGAACTAAGCCCTCAATATTGCATGTGTTTAGTTCCTCTTTAAATAGAAGAAAGTGCGTCAGATTCAGACAATTATGTTTGGAACAAAGAGATTTGATTACTCAACCAAAGGCCTCTAGCTTTTAATTCAAACTATAATTTTGATTCTGCATTTGCAGTGATAACTATAAATATCGCTGCGTCGTTTAGTATGCAAAAAGTCTTGTCAGGAAAGAATTAGAAAAGACCAGCTTGAGATTTGGCCTAATTAAATGGAGTGAAACTACACCATTGATGCATTTGGCTCAAGATTAGATTGAAATCTAAATAAAAATATTGAATGTGCAACTCTTTCTAATTATCTAAGAAAAATAAAATAGTGTGGGAGCATTTCTATAAACTCTTAAGGTCTTATGATTGCATTAGAAACCCAAAAATCATCCACCAAAATAGGTTAAATATTTTAGATTTCACAGTTTTTCTATCTCCATAGTTCCTTACACCATGCAAATTTCCACACTTCTAGCTATCATGACAGGCAGGGGAGATGTAAGTTTTTATTTTGTGATTAGACTAACAGTCTCCGATTTTGCCAGCACATTTCTTTATGTCTCTGCACAAGTCCTGCAGTTATTACAGCTCTCAGTATTGCAGCACAACAGCCTAAGAAATCTGAAACGATTGAAGATTTCAGTGCTAGAGGACTGCTTGCCAGAAGAGAAGGAATATCATCATTATTTTGTCCAATATTAGCTATTCCTCATGTACAGATACAGTGGGCTTAGAACTTGCCTAGAAAGTTGGAAGACTAAGGAATCCTTTGGCCTCACTGCTCCCAGATGAGATATTTCTCCATGTATTTTAGTAGGAAAAGGAAGGAAGGGATGATTTGGTAGTATGCTCATAGTACGTACGTTGGAGTATGCACAGACAGTGGCTGTAATCACATTTTTTGGCAATAAGAACGTAAGGAAACAGACCTGAAAATGTGTGTGCTCATTTCTTTTTCTTACACAGAGTAATCTCTCTTGATTTTCAGTAGTCATTCACTACCAGGCTGCATGGGTGTGCCAGGGTAACTACATTAAAAGATTAAGGATTCATTCAGCCAGAAAGGTGTCAGACCACCCACAGTTGCTGCTGACTCCCTTAGCAGGATGGCAAGTTTGCAGCCTGCTCTTAGGTGCCTCTTGCTGCAGACTATTCAGGGCATCAGCTGAAAGCTAGGGATAATGTTGCACTTCCAGGAGCATAACACATAGGTGCACTTAACCACAGCTTCTAGGCTCTTCTGTGAAGCTGTGTCAAAATCTAAATACCACATTGTGAACTAGGGAGCAAGGACACGGAACATAGGGTATAATGAACACGGTAATCAGCTCGTTGAGTAGATTATAGGAGCTATCCATGAGTGGTCAAGAACAATAAACAAATGAGTTTTATTAGACTTCTTAGCGTTTCTAAACTGCAGTAGAACATTTGATGTGGATTACGCTTTCATTCTGTGCATACTTTTAATTTGAAAACTCACTGTTTCCTGGTGGCAATGTAATTATGCCTAGTGAGGAGTAAAAAATGAAAGTGCACATTTTGTGGGATATATTAATTGCATGAAAGATTAACAAAGACTATTATAAATGAGAAAGATAGTTTGGCAGGAATTTTTTGGATTAAGCAGCTAAACATTCTTGCTGTCACTCTAATTGTAGGGTATTCACTATTTCAGAAAATATGGCATATATGAGATTGTAACTTTTCCTCAGAGAAGCCTTGAAAAATATTTTGATTATGTTTAACCAGCTAGCCTAACATCCCTGTACTAATAGGATATCAACTGAAAGTGGATCTAAGTCTAGGCATGGCTATATCTTCTAAATTCAATAATTTGCATAGGGTAAAATTCAGAAAGAAACAAAAAATTTGCTTTAGTCATGCTGACATGTTTCGAAGAAGTAGATGTAAATAGCTTTAATTATCACAAACTTTGAAGTCTTGTAAGCCATGCTGGAAATGAATTTGAGGTAGTACAGCAGCAATGAAATTGTGGAAGGTGGATTGCTAGATGACGTAAGAGGGAGGTGAATATATTCGTACCAATGTAAACATGCAAATTTGAGTTGTGTGAAAGTGACAAGCACAGTTGACTTTTCATTTATAAACTTAACTTGGAAAGGATTTTATTTGCAAATTTAGTTACTATTTTTCTTAACGTCTGCAGTTCTCAAAACACAGCAATTTCTTATCATTTACTAAACACTGGAATTAGAACTTCCAGTGTTCAAGTGTGTGAGACAGTGTAACTGCTCAAAATCATATTTTGGCTATATGAATACATACATGCCTGAATACTGGAGTGCAGCCCAAACACCATTTAATAGTCTTATTATTTTAAAGATCAGGAAATAGTAAAGAAGACATGAGTTTTATAGTGGATGGTAGTATCAATAGCCTTCTTTGATTTTCTTTAGTTTTTATTGCTCTAAATATTGAGTCAAAAGTAATGCCTCCTATTTATATCCATAGAAATCATAACAGATCCAAAGGGCACAATAACACTATTTGATAGAGTAAATTCTCAGCTACAAAACATTGTTTTTCAGCACAGCCACCACTGTTAGCTAAGCATTTTCTCCAGTGATGAACAAGAGCCTGCATGCCATGCTTGTAACAATCTGCATGGCCATCTGGAATGTGGCTTGTCTTTCACATTGCTGTCGCCACTGCTGAAACGCACTATTCACTGCCTCACTGTGCTCACATCCACTGTCTGGTCTCCATAAACATTCAGCAAGCATTGATGAATGTCAATGGGGGCCCTTTTTTCTGCAATGAGGAATTCAATTCCACCCCTTTGTTTCATCCACACTTCCATGTCTGATGCCCTTTTGTCAGACTGCCTCTCTACTACCGTCTGTCTCATGGCAACAAAATGTAATGGGCTATTGTTGGGAAGGTCCAGCCTCTACTGCCATACCACCAACATCTACCTCTGATGTTGTGGGCCAACATAATAAAATAGGAGGCATTACTTTCAGAGCAGCCCTAGTACTACTGCAAGACCCACTTGATGAGAATGGGAATCAACAAGGGTACACATTTTTTTTCCAAAATATCAGAGCAGAATTTTTGATATCTGTGAAAGATAAGGAATTACTGTTACACACATTTACACGTAGGGAATGCATTTGTTGTTCTATGTTCTTGCATTTCCACCTATCTCCAAAGGAGTTCTGAAACCGCAGTTCACTGTCATAGATCCTGATCTGCTGTACCTGCTTCTAGGCACAAACAGAACTGTTTCTGTTAAAGCATGTACTCAGGCATTCCTGCGTACTGACACAATTGCACCTCACTCATTACATGCCAAAGACCTGTCCATATCCAAAGACTGAATATCTAAGGACCCTCATCCTCAAAATGTCTGAAAGCCTCAATAAATTCCAATTAAATGCAACTGTTTGCAAGATTGGATTACAATTCCTTTAAATATGTAGAAAAATAACCTTTTACATCAATGCTAACAACCTTTTAAACAACAGCCTCAGAGAATAGTGCCTTTCAGTAGTATTAAGTATGACTGGAAACCTTTGGAGGACTTCTAATGCGACTTTGGAAGAGTTCAGTATTCTTTAGTCCCTGGTTTCAGTGAGTCTTAAGCAAAAGACCACTATCAACCCGTTCAGACATTGGCAGTTTGTGCAGCATGTGTAAGAACAGTTTCAGCTACCCAGGGAATTTCAGTCCAAACAAAGAAGCATGCAGATATTTTAATTGCTTGAATTCATGAGTTGGAATGATTTACATTGCCACAGCTGGCCAAGTCACTATCTTCTGCCTTGTCATCAGGTACACAACTCATTGATTTTTTTCTGAACTCCCATAATTTACAATCCAACATGCTAAGGTAAACCATAACTCATATTGTGTATGGCCCATAAACACATGCTTTGTTTCAAGCATTTGACTAATCCTATTATTATGCAGCAAAGCAGTCAAATGTGTGTTCATCTCCTTTAAGTTAGTGGGGGTTGAGAGCAGAAAAAATGTGCACCTGAGTACTTTGCAAAAGCAAAGCTCCTTTTGTGTAGTCTTTCCTGTGAGACATACAGTCTGCCATATTCCAATTCAGTAATTCCATTTTGATGATAGACTTCTGTAATTATTCTCAGCTGTAAATTTTCATAGCTCTAAAATGCACTGGTTTAAAAATCGAAACACAGTAGCTAGTATTGTCTTCATAATGGGTAGAGGGCAGTTGGAAGAAGGAAAGAGAAATACATTATTACTTCTACAAAAATGAAGCTATCTTTGCATTTATGTCAGATTTAGCTAATCTATAGTGAAAACCTTAAAAAAGGTACATATAGCACTTTCAGCCTCTTAAAGCTAGCATTTCTTAACATTTTTTTTATGAATAAAATAATTATCTCCATTTTCCCTTAACATATAGCTGTGACTTTGCGTAGTTTTATTTTGATTTTTTTTACACTGATTCACAGTATAGTATGTTACATGATGTACAGTGGATTTCTATCTGATTAATGTATTTAAACATCAGATACTGAAATATCTAATTGAATACTACAAAATATTATTGTAAAGACTAAAATGAGAAAAAATCAAAATCTCACAATAGTGTTAAAATAATAATTAAGATAAATTCAACACTGATGATTTAACTTTCTGCTGGTACTCACTTGCTATAGTAGCCTGATACAGGTACACTTGGCTGACCTAATAGAATAACAGAATCATGGAATATCCTAAGTTGGAAGGGAACTGCGAAGATTGTGGAGTCCAACTCTTGGCTCCACATAGCACCACCCAAAATTTAAACTATACAAGAGCATTGTCCAAACACTTCTTAAACTTCAGCAGGGTCAGTGCTGTGACCACTGCCCTGGGGAGTTTGTTCCAGCACTCTACCAACCTCTCGGTGAAGAACCTTTTCTTAATGCCCAGCCTGAACCTCCCTTGGTGCAGCTTTACGCTGTTCCATCATGTCCTAACTCTGGTTGCCTCCTCCATATTCTGTGCTCTGCACTAAACTGGTGATATTTGGACTACCTATGTGAAGTACTTGACTTAGTTTCATTAAATTCCTTTTCTTAGAAGAATTGTTGTTTTGCTGATTTACTAAATAAAAACATGTAAGGTAAAATCCTGTAGATCATTCATTTGCTCAGATCTGTCAGAAGAAAAATATATTCTTATCAATTTCATATATTTATATGTATGTATATAGCATTTTTCTAAAAAGCTGTTAGATAATACAGGATTCTGTCAAGATCTGCAAAATGAATGACCTCAGGTATGTTATTTGTCTTTCTCATCTGATTAAGTCACTAGATCATTCACCTTCCAGCTGCAGTTAATGGAGTTAGAACGAACTCTTCTTTTGAATTCCTATAATTAAAATACAATTACGCATTTTTCTGTTGTTTGGTTGAAGTGGGACTCCATGGCAATCATGACTTTTATGGAGACCCTTCTTTGACAACCTAAATGTAAGATAATCAACACTTCTGAGCATTGATACCACAGATCTGTTTGCAAAGTATGACTTTCATATACTAATAATTAAATACGGACTTGAGGCCAAAACTGTGCTAGGTTACAAAACAACTCTTTCTAAACTGAAGAGTGTTGTGAAGACATGACTACCATATTCTAGTCAGCTTGGGACTCTCAAAGACAATTATTTTCTACAAGTTAAAAGGACATCATTTTCATCTTGGCAATTAATGAACTACAGTAGAAGCAATACTTATTATTGGTGATAAAAGAAAGGAGTCCAGCTGTTAGTGTCTGGCTAGATTTATATCATTTTAGCAGCTAGGGAAAATAATGACATCATAAAGTAAGGTTATGAAATGCTTTAACTTAATACAAATAGAAATTAGCATAAATTAATACAGTTTCTTATGAAACATTGATCTTGGTATGTTCAGTTTTCATCTGAAGACTTGCATCATTTAGAGATATATAGATATATAAACAGAGAATTTTAGACTGAGGAATATTTGCACACCTAATTATTGGATTTAACTCACATTAAAAAATATTGCTGTGCCAGAGTTTATACTCTAATCACTTAACAATTGCAGTCATTGGTGCTGTAGGGATGTAACTGAAGGTGAGCTTTTGAAAATTCTGTACTCTTCATATGCAATGCATTAGTTTATGACACAAGTACTGGCTCTGGGTTTCCAGGGCACTGAAAAGATCTGAAAAAGTCTAAAGGTCTGAAAAAAGGTACCTCAATAATCTGTCCTCCTGATGCTTGCTATATTTTGTTTGTGCTTTTCTGATTATTAAATAAATATATTTTTGCTGCATTAGTTATACAGTAGAAAGACTTACAATAGCACTTCTAGTCTGTTTCCCAGGCAATCATTCGTCACATCATTTAAGAAGACAGTTATTCCTCTGCAATAAAACTAGCAGACCTGATAGCATTTCAGCAAATGTTACCTTTAAAACTTAGCATTAAGAAGATATGTAGTTTGTAACCTTGAAAAATGCCAACCTCAACATAAAAAGCGAGTTATCTGAACCCATGTAAATGAAAGATTCTCCTGGGGGCATTCTCCTCCTGTAGTGATCAAGCCAAAAAAGAAATACAAGGGATACAAAATCAGCATCATTTGGGAAAAAAAGGCATGAAAAGCCTACCTGCACTCCAATAGATATATGAGTGGAAATGTAGGAGAGTAAAGTTAACACTACTATGGGTAACAATTTGTAAAGAACTTAAAATGAATCGCAATTGTGTGAAGATCTATTCTGGCTGTCATAGCAGGAAATATTTTTTGATTCATTTTAGATCTGATAGATCTGTACAATAGGCATAAAGTGTGCACTAATGATTTATTCTCAGTTCCTGTCTTCACTTAATTAGACTTCATGATTTTCATCTGTAAATAATCTCTATTGGAGATAGCCAACAAGAAAGAATTCTGTATTGCTCTTCTCATGAAAGAGTGTTTGTAATGAAAGTAGCCAGCATCACAGGAAGACAATCTCACCACTGCGTTCTGAGAGCTGTACAGGCAGACCAGCTCCTGATATGTAGATGTAGTTAATGTTTTATAGTAAAAGATATAGAATAAGAATAATAGATTATATTTTTAAATGTAGCTTTAAGGCACTTATTGGAAAACCACCTTTAGTTTTCTACAAGTAACTTATCTTTCTCTTGTTTTTGCTTTATTGCCAATTAAAAATCAGTCAGCAACCAACTGATGTCACATACCATTTCTAATCTAACAACAATACTTGCTCAAAGTCCTTTGTACTTCATCAGCAATTTGTTCACTCACGCAATGGCAGGAGTCTTTGTTTTTTAGAACTAAAGTGCATGTAATTTTACAACAGTACCTAATATGCAGATCACACGCATGCAGACTAGCTTTTTAGTGCCGTCGAAGAATTATCTCTTGCAACCTATGCTTATCCTTCAAGTTTCTTCCAGATTCGTTCACATATCAGTCTCCTTTCTTGAGCTTATTAATACTGGCAAGTAGTTTAGGAAACTATAGGCCAAAGACATAACAAAAATAGAAATTATAATTTCCATAGTCAGAAATTCTGATGAGTTTTTTTACTCACCATTGGATGTGTTGCCTCTGTATCACTAAATGATATTAAATAAAGTAAGAACATGGAAAAAACATAACTATTCTCCAATTGTAACATCATATGCTGAAATTAAAACAGAAAAAGAAGAAAAATCCTTAACAGTAGAACACAGTATCTTCAATAATTCCACTGTTTTTTAAATGGGCAACAGGCAAGTGGATTGGTAAATATATCTGAACAAAGACTTTTTTTTAAACTAAAATCTTTCTTCTAGCTTCAGGCTGAGAAAGGGAAAACTTTCAGTCATGCATGGTTCTGGATAATAAAATTTAACAATTTAATAAAAACTAACTAAAGATTATAGATGGCTCTGAGCTGTCAACTCTCATTGTATGTATTTCAAAACACAATATTCTTGTGGTCAGCTGTAGTCTATTTTGAGTCCACATTCTTAACAAAATATTTCTTCTAAGGAGTGTGGTTGATATTTCTTACATTTTAAAAATGTTTTAAGTAAGCACAACATCTAGTTGGAGAACCAATAATACTAAGTTGTTTCCCTGAAACAACTTGACAAAATGATGATACTAAATTATGGAAGAAATGTACTGATCAGTTACACATTTAAAAGAGATATAATATATTTCAAATGTCTCAAAGAGTTTATTAATTCAGAATGCAACAAAGATGCTTACATGAATTGTTTAAAAAAATTTGAAGATCCTAAGTGCTTTAGACCTATAATGCCTAAAACCATTTCCTTACAGATGTTACAATATTTTTAAGTTGAAATGCTGAAAACAGAAAGCTATAATTTAAAATGTGTTGTGTGCAAAAAAAAAATTTAAAAATCATTAGTGCTGTCATTATTAATATTTTATTAGTGTAATTTCTAAATCTTTTTGGGTGGGGGCAGGGTTAGGGGTAGGGAGTTCTTTCACTCTTTTATCCTTTTCTCCTTCAAGCCACCTTTATAGTGTCTCAATATCACAACCTACTGCAAATGATTTAGTGTTTTCAATAAACCATAATAATATATCATTGTATATTAAGCAGATTTTTACTGATGTCTGAAAACTGACACAATGCTTTGTGACACTTCTGTGGTATATCACACAGAAATACTAGCCCTAGTGCCAAAAGCCATATGATGACATTAGCACCGTAACGTGTGCTTTGCTAGTAAAACTAGTAAGCTCTGCTTCTCATCACAGGAAATCCATATAAGTGCAGGATGATCTTAGTATGTCTGTACAGATCATCATTCTAAAGATAACTCCCAAGAAGCTGTTCTGTGTTCCGGGGAAACCTCCTGTGTGCCAGTTTGTGCCCATTGCCTCTCGTCTTGGCTTTGGGCACTGCTGAAAAGAGCCTGGTTCTGTCCTCTTTCACCTTCAGGTGCAATACCCTTCAGGTATTTATAAACATTGATGAGATCTCCTCTGAGCCTTCTCTCTCCTAGGCTAAACAGTCTTGGTTCTCTCAGCCTTTTCTTATAGGACAGATTCTTCAGTTCCTTCATCATCTTTGTGGTCCTTCACTGGACTCTCTCCAGTATGTTCATGTCTCTCTTGTACTGGGTGCCCCAGAAGTGGACTCAGTGCATTGGGCGTGGCCCCACACGTGGTGAAAAAAGGGAAGAATAATCTCCTTCAACCTCCTGTCAACTCTTCTTCATATGAAGTTATGAATACTGTTAGCATTCTTTGCAGTGAGGGCACACTGCTGGCTCATGTTCAACTTTGTGTCCACCAGGACCCTGAGGTCCTCTTCTCCAAAGGTGTTTTCCAGCTGGGTGTTTCCCAGGATAAAATGGTGCCTGGAGTTGTTCCTCCTTTGGTGCAGAACTTTGCACTTTTCCTTGTTGAATTTCATGAGATTGCTGCCAGTCCAATTCTTCAGATTGTCTAGGTCCCTCTAGATGGCAGCACAGCCTTCTCGTGTATCAGCAGGTCCTTGCAGTTTTATTGTACCCAATGCTTTTTGTATTTATGCTTTACCTGACAGAGGAATGAACAGAACTCTTAAAATTCGTAGAAAATTAAAGCACTACGTGAGTGTTTAACATTTTTATCTTTTTGTTCTGCTCTATCGCAGGTAAGGGGCAATAATTTTATTAGAATCTTAAGATACACCGCATCAATTACATGCATGATATTATTTCAAGTGTTCAGATTCTGTATGGGATGTGGACAAAAATCCTGATGAATGCCAAAGTAAACACGCAATGAGTTCATGTGCTTGAATCAATAAATGAGACTGTTGCAGCATGCAATCAAGTTTATTATGTATACAGACAATAATCTTGGCAAATGAAATGCTGAGTAAGTAAACTATAGGGACCCATTTGGGATTGTTTTGCTTTTTTATTTTTATTTTACGTGAGCATGAAACATTTTTTCTAAAATTGTTTAAAATCATTTCTAAAGTGACCTGCTGTGCTGCCCAACTGGCTAAGTGATTTCTGTTACTATATCAAAAAGTGTAATGACATTTAGACAGGAAGAGGAAACTGTTTGCCAGAATTATTTTACTCCCTCCTGGAGCCTCGCAAAATGTCATTTGTGTCATACTGAGTGCTCTTCATATTAGAATAAGAGACATTAACAGGTTTGAGTACTTTGAGACAGTTTACTAAAGAGGCAGAAACAAAAAGTAAGTAGAAGAATTGCATTATTTTAATGAAGTGTTATCAGTTTCAAGCAGCAGCAGAAGGACGTTGTTTGTATTTCCGAAGACAAGAGAAGACTGTCTGAGAGTATATGTTTTTCTTTGGTTTAGTATGTGGTTTCACAATAAGTTAAAGCAAATCTAACATTTTGATCCTTACTTAAAAGGCCATTTTAGCTGCATGCTGCTGCTGCTCTCCCTGCATTTGTTCAAATGATTGTGTGTAGTAAGGTTGAACAGCAACTCTTCAACTGCAAAATATAACTCAGATTTCTGTGGGATCAATGAGCATATTCAACTTCCTAGGCAGCTGTAGAATACTTCTTTCTACCCAGCAATCATACCCCAAAGATACAACATCCTAAACACTGTCATATATTTTTAATAGGCATACCTATATCAACAGCCAGCAAAAGCAGTGTGTGTGAGGGTGGGGTGAGGTAAAGGTGTTGTTTTTTTGTTGTTGTTTTGGTCTGGATTTTGTTTGGATTTCTTTTTGTTGCTTTATTTTCACTAAGAAATATATTTTCCATGTGAGGCACACAATGCTTCCCGAAAATTTCAGTTGGGAAAGGATTAAATTGAAAGAGTTTATAGATTTGGACATTTTTTTTCTTTCTTTTTTCTTTCATTTTTTTTCATACTTGATAGTATTACTGTTTGAATTCAAAAAATCAAGCAGTCACATGACTGTGCAGTCAAGAAGTCTCAGCCTCTCAGGAGGTGTTGTTTTACTCTGTTGTAAGCCGTATAATATGTATCAAAAGACTTCTGCTTTACTTATCCTATAGAACTGAGGAAAGAATGATAACCCCTGCCAAAAAATTCCGGGAACTTCTTACAGAAACAATTTAGTGGAGAATGAAATTAATCATTCTCCATCTGTGTACAGCTGATTTTAAGTATAGAAATTTCTATGAATATCTCACTGAGATATTTCTATGAATATCTCACTTGTATGGTTTCCCCTTAAAGCTGATTCATTAGTTTCAAAATGAGATTGGAATATTACACATCTGTGACTTTCTAGGGCAACTCAGAAAAGCTGTGTTACCTATGTGTTCTCTTTATGTTTGTATTAATTGTTAGCTCTTGATCGTGAAGTGTTGCTAAGCATCATGTGGGGGTGAAAACATTCAATTCAAAGCATTGTTGCTTTGCATGGCACTGATTGTAACTCTCTTGTCTTCCAGCCATTCTTACCCCATGTTATGGTCAGCTTGAGGCATGATTTCATTGACCTAAGACATAGTACTCCTGATTACTTATTGAGGAAATATTCGTACATTTAAGAACCTTATTTTTTCACTGTGTATACTAAGAAGCGAAATACCTCCAATTCAGGATAATTTCTCTGCTCAAAATATATTGGCTTCTGCCCTTTGTCAGTATTACCAGTCTGAGCAAATCGGATGGAGGGACAGGGCTGATTCTCCAGATTACAATCCTGCAAAGTTGTAATGACTTTAAACATTCATGGTATCTCTTAATTGATATGCCCTGTGATTTACTCAGGAAAGTTTAATCATGCAACCATGTTCTGTTGCAAAATACGTACTACACAGTTTTAATGGGGTTTGAAAATACCTGACTATTGATTTTCTACTGGAAGAACATTAATATTGTCAAAGCAAAGTCTCAGCAGCCAGAATTTTACAATGCAATAGCCAGAGTTCTTAGGAAGGATTAAGTGGGAGAAATGTTCACAGTTGTTTCAATATTACTAGAGAGTAATATATTTTTAGTTTACTAACTTTATTCTCTGAATGAGAAGGTAAAGATAAATTCCTGTCTCTTTATTCATGGATTTGTTCCTATTTAATATATACTGTGTAGTCACAGTTACTATGTGTAAATTGTATTGTGAAAAATATGGGTTTTAATGAACTATTTCTGTTTCTATTTAAATTCTATTGCATTTGATTACTTCAACTGCAAATTGTGCTTAAGTTAGGGAGCAAAAATATGACATTATAGAAAACTTCACCAAAATCTCACTCTTAACTCATGGTCCTAAGAATCTTTGAAATAGTTACAATATTTGAGTTACAACGGTCCTCGTTTTGGTTGAAATAGAGTTAATTTTCTTCATAGAGGTTTATATCATGGCATGTTTTGAATTTCAGGTGAAAATAACATTGGTAACATACTCACTTGCTGCTGAGCACTGTTTACAAAGAGCTAAGGACACTTCTGCTTCTCACACTGCCCTGCGAGTGAGGAGCTGGGGTGCAAAAGAAGCTGAGAGGGGAAACAGACAGGACAGCTGACCCAGACCAACCAAAGGGATATCTCACGACACACAGTGTTATGCTCAGCAGTAAAAGCTGGAGTGAATAAGGAGGAAGAGGGGGGACATTGGGAGTGTTGGTGTTTGTCTTCCCAAGAAACTGTTTCATGTAGTGAATGAATTCCTTGTTTTGCTCTACTTATGCAAACAATTTATTTTATCAAGAAAACTATCATTCTTGCAATTTTACCTTTCCAATTCTCTCCCCTATCTGACTGTGGGGAAAGTGAGCGAGCAGCTGTGTGGTGCTTATCTGCCTTTGAGGATGAAACCACAAAGTATGATGATTATTATTTATATGTCTATATATGTATAATTGTTGGTACAAACCAAGCATGCATTTTTTTCAGGTAGATCTTGGTACATCCCCTTATTCTCAAAGAACATGTTGCTCTGTGACTGCATAAACACACTATTTTCTTCAGTCTGCTGGTTTAGTAATTTGAACAACTGGATGAGTTTGTGAGTTCCACCACAGCTGGCCCTCACTTTTCTCTGCCTTCCAGCAATGTGCTGCTACCACTCAATGCTTACTTGAGAGCAGCCTGCTATTGCAGTAATTGAGAGGTTATCTCACAAAACAAACTCTTCTGAAGACATGTGGGCAATCTGAATGCAAGGAGAACAGAGCACTGCAATTGCTGAGATTCTTTAGCTGACAGGCATGGGAAGGGACTTCCAACTGCAGTGGCCTTGATCAGTCATACCCAAAAATCAGGGAAAAATGAGCATTACTGAGCATAAGATGCCTGAACTGAAACTGAATTAGTTTCAATGAGGATGAAAATCTGTCCCTGTGAAATTCATCAAAAGATTATTGATAAACCTGAACACCAGGCCATCCTCATAGCAAACAGAAAAAAATGAACTTCTTCATCAGTAAGTATAAAGCAAGTGGGCTAGGATTTTATTCTCAAGTAAGCTCTACAGAAAACTGTCTTTTCTATTAAACTGAGCAATATCTCAATGTTCCAATTTGTCTTGTCATTCGGAGTGTGCAGAGATGCAGCTCTAGTATTTGTTTGTGTTATCTCAAAAATTAGTAGATTGATTTTTGTCTCCTCAATCTCAGAAACTCAGATAACTATGTTGATATATTACTTTCTTCATTTCTTCCATTATAAGAATAAATACATGGAAGTAATTCTTGGTATGGGTGCATATGTAAGTTACATATCTCATACAGCATGTGCTGTGCAAACACGTATGTTTAAAGTTTTCCAGCTTTTCATTATGCATCTTGTCTACATTAAAAGGCTGATGAAGTTTCCTGCACAACCTATTGAGATACACTTCTGTATTTAAATATATTTCCTCGGAAAAGAAACCACTGGGTAAACAATTAGATTTAGTCTACCTATAGATTTTCCCTGCCAAAAAGGTCTTGGGGGATCTGGTGGATGGTAAGCTGGACATGGGCCAGCAATGTGCCCTCACAGCCCAGAAAGCCAACCATGTCCTGGGATGCATCGAAAGAAGCGTGACCAGCAGGTCAAGGCAGGTGATCCTGCCCCTCTACTCTGTGCTGGTGAGATCTCTCCTGGAGTACTGCATCCAGATGTGGAGTCCTCAGCACAGGAGAGACATGGACATGCTGGAGCGCATCCAACAGGAGTGCAAGGAGGGGCACTAAAATGATCCAAGGGATCGAACACCTCTCCTACAATGACAGGCTGAGAAGGCTCCAGTGAGACCTGAGCATAACCTTTCAGTATCTAAAGGGAGGCTATAAGAAAGAAGGGGACAGACTCTTGAGCAGGGTCTGTGGTGATAGGACAAGGCAAAATGGTTTCAAAATAAAAGTGGGGAGATTTAGGCCAGACATAAGGAAAAGTTTTTTTATAATAAGGGTTGGGAAGCACTGGGAAAGGTTACCCAGAGAGGTGGTGGAAACCCCATCCCTGGAGACATTCAAGGTCAGGCTGCATGGGGCTCTGAACACCCTGATCTAGCTGTAGATGTGACTGTTCATTGCAGGTGAGTTGGACTGGATGACCTTTAAAGGTTCCTTTCAACTCTAACGATTCTATGACACTATTACTCTATTTTATTCTTTGATTTTTTCTCATCTGAATGTCGTAATTGACAATAGGTGTTGTAAGGTTTTTATTTTGTCTTGACAAAACAGTATATTGGGGCATCTGATTCTACATTCATTACTTGTAAATGCATCTAAGATCAGAAAGTAATGTATGACTGCAACAAATTCTCATCTTACATTTCTGTTGACGGAAAGAGAATATGAATCCAAATGAATCTCTCTCATTTCAAGTATCAAAAAGTGTCTCAAAACGTATTTGCAATGCTGAAATGAAAGGAGGAATATTGTGCATTTGATGTATTAGTTATCTTAAAGTTTATTTCTGTGGCAGTTCCAAAGTAATTTTATATTCAGCCTCTAATAGACTGATATTGATTTTTGCAGTGTTCAGTTTTATAATCAAAAAGCATGAGTCAGATAGAAAATAAGATGGATGCACAAATTTTGCTGAAATACAAGAATTCAAGTCACCAGAGATAGGAAGGATTACGCTATGAGAGCCAGTTACCTGCATCATAGGGTAATCTGACCTCCATTGCATTTTTTTTTAGATTTTAATAAGATGGTGCTGCTTGCCTATGTAATTTCCTTAGCAAGATTGTTGTGTTTATACTGAGAACAAAGTCATGTGTCTTACTGAAAAGAAGCACGAAGATATAGACTTAATACGGAAAATGTATTAGGAACAGATAAATGAACATTCTCATTATGCAAAAGATGTTATATATAAACAGTTGCCGACAAATAGTACATAACCTGACTCTTTCTGTGTCAAAGGTACTAATAAAAATGGAATAAAATGATGAAGCTAATCACAGTTGTCTCAACAAGTAAGTCACTGGTCCTATTGAAACAGAGGAAGAATAATTAAATGAAAATCATATTTTCAGATGATCTCATATAGGAACCGTCTGCCTCTTCTGAACGGAAGAAATTTTCTTTCCCTCTTCCAAAGAGATATCTGGAGGTGCTGAAGGGTTCTACAGACCTCTCTACTCACTACTTCTCTAGCTCGCTACTTTTCTTTCTTTTCTTTTTCTTTTTTCTTTCAGGAGAAGAACGTATAAACAAGGCAACATAAAGTGAAAGCACTGAATTGGGAGTTGTAGGATACAGATTCATCTCCTGGTGCACTGCAATACCTTAAGGCAAGTAAGTGAGATTAAATATTGTTCGTCCCCAGTAAAGAAAACACATCTCTATCTTGCTACCTTTGAAATGCAATACATCATAAATTTTGCCTTTATAACAAATAATGTTAATTTTCTCTTCTCCATCTAAATTAGAGACTTTGATAACACAGAAAATGGTGAGAAAATAAAATCAGCAGTTCTGTTTAGCTAAGTGTTTTTTTTTTTTTTTTAATTATTCATCTCAACTGATGACATAAATATTGAGCTAACCAGCTTGAGGAGTTGGATCAACCTTGATCATATTTGATTCACTACAGTTAACTTGTAGATAAAATCAACGGAACTGAAATCTCTTAAAGGTATCACCTGCAGTTTCTAAAAAGAAAATATTCTTTAGGTGAAGAGACAGACATGAAGCTTTTATCAGGCCTATTTTTTCAGCTGAAAGTCAGGAGTCTGTTGTGTTTAGACAAATGGTACTTTTCAGGTACATATTTCAGTATGATTTCTCTACATGTCTTCTTAACTATAAATTCACATCACTTTGCATTGTGTTAATTAGAGATTTTATCTAAATTATTGGTATCATATATTCTGTGATTCTGAAATTATATAATAGAAACAGTAGTCAAAATGGTTAAACTGCTAAGCTGGAGGTGGGAGGAGTCAGCCTTGTGTGAAAATTTCTGTAGAAAAATTTTGAAAATGCAGGAAGGAAGGAAGTGCGAATTGCAGGGATCAGCCATTGGCAGGGTGGATATCCTCTTAGGAGTGATTCAAAGGTAGAAGGAAACCTTGAGAGCATGTGTTCTCACAGCAAAGGACTGATCAGAGAGATTATGTCAAATTGTGTGTTCCGATGGTCAGTGTGCTCTACAAAACTAGGACTTATTAGGGAGAGGACACTCAACAGTGCCTAAGAGAGAAGAAGCAGGAAGGAGAACAAGTGATGTTTGGTGAAGATCCTGTTGAGTCAAGCTTTGTTATCAATATTAAAGTGCTAAGATGGGTATGTGCAGGTACATGAAAATTTCAGTTTATGTTAAGGTTACACATTATCCCATGCTCTTGTTTCTGAGACCTCAACTTAAACCATGAATTTCATTTTCTAAGTCAGTGAGTACTGTTAGCGCTGCCAAGTGTCAGCAGAGTCTGGTTTTGAGGCAAATCACACGAAATAGTGGCTGAGACAAACCACTTAGATAATTCAAGTCTTAAGCAAGACAGTATACAAATTTTGTATGGTTGGCATGAACAGAGAATATGGTAGGGATGTAGGCAAATATAACATTTCTCATAATCTGCATGCTATAGTCTCTAGTACAGCTGAACATGTAACAAGGTGAAGAAAGGATTATTGCATTTCTCTAACAAGATATTTAGGTATCTACAGCCCTCTTGAGCATTTTGTAGTTACCTCCAATAAAGTGGTAGCCACACAACAGACCTCATCAGTTAAATCTGAGTCTTTTTCCACTTCCAGCCTTCATCTTCATGATTTATTTTGTGTACAGTGTCAGACCAAGCCCTTCAGGAGGAACTTTGATACAACTTTTTTTTTAAAAAAACTGAAAATGAGATTGTTAGCCACATACTTTACATAAATAAATTGTGAAAGTCTAAGTACTTTTTCTTTTTTCTTAAATAAAACTGGAAATTTTACTTCAGTGGATAAAGATATATTCACATTTATATTACAGATCTCATTTTGGAATGACTTATATATCTTCTATAATATTACCCTCATTTGTGGAAAAGAGGTTGGGATACCATATAGTGCTTATATTTATTAGACTTTTTGTATTTGAACTAAATGAAAAGTCTTTTTTCTCTAAAGGTGACTGCTTAATTAGATAACTGCATAATAAAGTGTAGCAGTCATTCTAATTCCATCAGAGAATGAATTTGGTGAAAGTAGGAGCTATTCTTTGAGCCCTGGAGACAATTTCTTCAATCTACAGCAGTGGCAAATGGACAAGTCATAAGGGAGATATCTACACTGCTGCTGCCTGTACTCTGTCTCTCAGATGAGTTCCTTTTTGCTGTAAAGCATTCTGTCATGGTAGGCTGTAAGTACAATATCTTTTCATAGAATCATAGAAACATAAGGGCCAGAGTGGCCCTTTTTGGACACTGCACAGCTGCATTTTCTTCATGACATTAGCAAACCAAGAAATCCTCATTCAGAGGAGAGATAAGGAGATAGAGGTGAGAAAACACCTTGTGCTGCTGTCTGAGTGAAAATAGCAGTCTGTTGTTCTTTCCTAAGGTGTGTGCTCTCTCTGTGATATGAGTACTGAGTACACACAGTAGTATTCAAGTCTGACCTCCTTTTCCTGCATCTCTAAGACAACCTTGTTTGACTAGACCAGTGAAGATACAGTAGTAACCAATGCACTAAGCATGAATAATTCAAGATGAATTGAATTTTAAAACATTGAGTGTGTTCTTGGAAGACAGATAAACAGAGAAGGGAGCACAACTCAAACTCATGGCACCAGGATAACAAACCTGAGGCAAAGGGAAATACCAAGAAATTAATTGCTTTCGCTGTGTCAAGTATGATGTAAGCCTTTAACTATATGGGCAAGCACAATCGAGGGAGAGTAAATACAGACAGTATGAAAAAAGGCTCATATGTTATACAGAATAACCCCTGCTGCATCTCAGAAAGACCAAATAGCTCCTATCTTACCACTGATATCTGGTGTGTACCCTCAGTGTTAGTTTTCCCAACAGATCTGAGAAATTGTACATTTTTGGGGATAAAGGAGGAAGCAAGTGATCTCTTCTCGGCAGTGTGCTTGCCAGATAAAATATTTTTACCCTTTTCCCACAAAATGGAGGCCAAAAGAGCACTTTTTTCAGAAACTCAGTGAAAAAATCCAAAGTTTGAGTAGCAGTTACTTTTGACTCCCTGTGAAAGAAATATGACTGATTGCTATTATTATTATAAGTATAGTTGTTATATTCCTGTTTTATTAAGTAGCATGAGTTTATTCCAGTTTATGTATCTTAAAAAAGCATGGTGAAGTATGTCAATAATAATAAAATAGGAAAACATTCACCAATAGTGCATTAGTGAGTCTCCAATGTGTGTAGAAGACTAATAAAATACATTCCTTTCAGTATATGTGACTGACAACCATCAGAATAAAACAAATAAAAAAATAAAGCCCAGATGTCCTCCAAATAACACAACAGATTCAAAGGCTAAATTCATTCACAATCTTTCAAAAAAACTAGGGGACTTGTTCAAAAACAAAAAATGCCAACGGCCTCCCCTATGCAAAACCAGAAAGCTATGAAGATTTATTTCTTCATAACGCTTTGTAATACTGAAACATTTCAGTAATTTAAAACAGCTGAGTCAGCCTAGATATTTCCTTCTACAAATCTTGAACTTCAGAACTCTATGCCTTAGAAGCAGTAACTTTCTTCACTGTAATAAGTTTTATTGCCAGATTTCTAAAGGGTGTAATAGCCACATTTATAAGAGCATAAATATGTTAGTGTCAAATCAGTAACTCCTGTTTTCTGTGAGGTTGCTTAAAATAAAGATGTTCATCCGGTGGGTGTGAAAAAGAGGTACTTTTTTTTTTTTGTAAAAGAGCTAATATATCTTGATTTTAGTAATGACATTAAAATCAGTTCATATATTCCCACATATTTATACTTTTAGCACACAATTAAAAAAATCCTTTTATCATTAGATCCTATTTAGATGATTTTTAAGTATTCCAATATTTTGGAATACTGACCTTTAGATTTTAAAGTGGCAGTAGACGTAAGGACTGTATTATTTAAACATTGAAGTCTTTGAGGCATCCACACTACAATAGTGCTATATTCTCTGGGATCAAAAGGCCAGCAGTTCTGGAGTAAGCACATCCCTTGTGTATTAATTATAATGAAATTACTCATTTGGAACATCGTATCAGAGCTTTGACACTATCCAAGCTCCAGTAAAAATTTCATGTGCGCTTTATCTGCAAGGGGAGAAATGCTGCAATGACAAAAGATGTTTTATTTATAGCAACTCTGCCTATACCACAGAGGGAAGAGCTACAGTTCATATTTTAATAGCCAATATTTTCACTGTAGCATGTAGTTATCCTTCAGCTACATTACAGCTATGATTCCTAAAATATGTGCAGATGTACATGACAGGAAGAATAGAAATTCACTGAGTTATCATCTTCATAGCCTTCAACTGAGGAAAAGATCTCCTGAAATCTGGAAATTCAATTTTCAAAGATTATTAGAAGCATTTTTAGTTACAGAAGTGAGAGGAAATAAAATATCTGAAAATATCTGGGCTTTCTGAAACATAATCCGCAGAACAATGGCGTTCTTGAAGCTTTTCAAATCATCCTCAATCTAATGAAACTGTTGGGAATTGCAACAGTTCTAAGTGTACATATAAGCAACACTGGTATATTTGTGGGATAGCATGGAGACTCACCTTTACGGCTAAAGTCTGTGCTCCCAATTTACAATGCAATAAAAGTCCAGTTTAGCCTGTTCTGTATAATATTGTTTATGCAATTCAGCAAAAGGTCAGGAAGGAAGGACCGAGTTGGTTCGGACAAAGCACTTATGAGCATAGCCCATGCTCATAGTTGAGCTCACTGAGTCAAGTAGTTAAATGCAGTGTTCAACATGAGCTACATACCAAAATTAGTATGTTAGAAATAAGATTTAATTAAAGAAGTCCCAGAATTTCTCAGTGTTTTTCTGTTTTGAGTTCTCTCACCCTGCATCGAAGACTTTTCAGTAACTTGAAAAGGTATACTTCTCTGCAGTTTCCTGGCTTGGCCCTTATCCCACTCAACTAAGGAAGACTACTACCAAGGTAGAAAGAGGAACCACATGAAAAACCTATGCAGCCAGATAAGAACGTATCTGAAGAAAGCTGGTATATAAGAGCTCTATCATTGTGTATAACATCTTGTCTTCGATCTCCAACATTTCCTTTCCCTTTTTCCTTTCCCCCTTTCCTATCCCATTTCTCCTTCTCATTTCTTCTCAAGGGAAGGATAGTTGGTTTCTCTCTTTTACACTGTCCTAGGTAGAGTCTAGGTTAACAAAACAAGAGAGTATCTTGTGACTGAGAGTGGTACAGAACAAGGATCAAAGCAAGCTCAATCTTAGTGCAGATTTGCTAACTCAAGTAATATGGCTGTGCTGTGCTGCCCCTTCAGTAGTGAACAACACATGTCAGAGGCCACACCAGGCCACCGGCACCAGAAAGATGCCGTACATTGTGTTTGAGTCTTCTGTTTAGCACTACTTTACAACATATGCTTCAGTTAATTTCAAGCTCTCTAGGAAGGATAATATTAACTGCTTAAAGTCTCACCTGGTACTTCTTCCTTAGGAGAATTCTACACAGCTGAAGTTGAAGTATAAAGAGGAGGAAAATAAAATTAATGACTTAATGCCTAAGCTATCAGATATTTTGCCTGTCCTTCAGTAAAAATACACTGCAAAAACATTCCTGCTTATTGAGAAGCTACTTCTTAAAAAAGTTTTGGCTCTAGGGTTGAGTCATTTTGAATACCTCTGTAGACAGATCCTCTAGGCCTTCTTTAATATTTTACAGAAGCATTTTCTCTTTAGATACTTTGGACACCTTTATTCTATCCAGGTTAACACATTGCCACCTGAGTTAGATCAGATCTCAGGGCTAGGGCTTCCATTGGAACAGTGAACATTTTTGTTAAAATTAATCAATACTTCAAAGCTAACATCTGGGTGAAATACATTCAGTCCCCAAATAACTTCTGTAGTTTTCCCCCTTCAAGTGCTTTCAGTGAAGCTCATGTAATCTAAAGTACCTTTTTATGAGAGATAAGAGCAAGACTGCGTGGAAGACTGTATCAAAGAAGAAAGGTATTTGAACTGGAGAACTTAAAAGATATCATAAAGTACATTTTTACAGTTACAGAGATTGGGGTGACAAATCTGAGGTAGCAGCACAAGATTCTAAAGATGACCCTGCTGATTAATGAAAAAGATAGGAAGATCCACACACTTCACAAGACAAGCAATTTCCATGTATAATTTGTTCAATACTAGTTTCTGTATGCGTATTGCAATTAGTGCTGAAGCATCTGCATTGTATTGCAGTATTTTCCTCTCTCTAGTAATAATTTGGATTGGTTGGAATCTGACATTCTCTGAAATTTCACTGACAGGTATTTAGAGGCTGATGAAGAAAAGAGGTTGTATAGATGATGTTCAGATTTTCCATTCAAAAAATAAAAATGAGGTATGAATATAGAAATTTGGAGCTTCCAGCTGAGTGGTGGACACAGAATTAGACTGCATGATTGTTATGGTTGGAAGGGAAAAAATAATTTCATTTTGAAAAGCAGGTTTAAATTTACATTTATCTTAGATGATAACGATGTGCAGTTCTGAATGCAGTTCTGAATTATGGACAAGTTTCCAGAACTACAAGCAAATGCAACCAGTGAGTATGAGACAGAGAATATATTTCATATTGTAAATAATTTCAGGAAAGTTTGGTTCCTACAGTTCCATTTTAAATGTGAGGGAGCTCTAAATCCTTTCCTACCTCAGTTTTGTCTATCCCACTGATCCCTCCCACATCTTTATCAGTTTCAATCCTTAAGTAACTTTTCTCCTGTGAGCCTCTTGTTAGTTTACTGTAAGAAATTTAGCATTTTCCTTAAATTTCACTAAAACTGTGAGCATGAACTTTGCTATTAATGGTATGTTGGCTGCAACATCGACTTAAGCACCCTGTAGTTTTGACAGCAATCCCAGTATGTTGCCTATGACTTACGGAGGGAGAAAACTTCCATATAATCATGGAAGATTAGCTGAGATAATCAAATTAATTTGAGTTATTTTGAAAGATGAATTAACATACGCGACTGAGACTGCACCTCTAGGAAACTTTGGTCATCTCCTTGGAAGTACCAATTATTCTACAGTACAATCCAAGATTTCTGTGTGGATTCTGAGGCAGTATTGATACTTCAGTGAACCACCTATTATTGTTTTTCTTCAAAGGAAAGCAATAAAGTAATTCCACAACATGGGACTGTCTGATATTCTAGGAAGCCTGTGATGAACAGACATTCTGCCAAACCATTACTAAAGTCTCTGAAAAATTGATCTATTGGAAACAGTATTCTATAATGGAAGTTCAGCTTAGTGTATCATGATACCTGTGGGAAAACCATCAGAGAGTTTTGTTGACAGAAAGTCTTGGCTGGCTTGTTAAATGTCAAGAGAACATTTGTCTTCTGGATAGTAAAACAGAAAAAAATAAAAGGACAAATCAAAACAAAAGCACACAAACAACAAAAAAATTGCCAAATAAATAAACAACAAAATTGTTCTCCATGCCATCCTTAGGAATTTATTTAAATAATTAATTGTACAGTAACATTATAATGATTATCAATTCTGAGGTAGGTCTCTGTTATGGTTTGACTTAGCAGATAGCTGAGTTCCACACAGTTAGTCACTCACCCTCCCCCCTCCCCAAATGGGACAGGGGAGAGAAGTAGAGAGATATGCAGTAAAATACGTGGGTTGAGATAAATGCTATTTACTAAAATAGTAAAGAGAACAAAAGAAATAACAGTACGTATATATATATATACACAAAGAGGATACGCAGAGCAAGGGCTCACAGCCACTGGTGACCCTTCCTCCCAGCTAGCCCCTTCCGTAACGAAGAGAACGCGGAAACCCCCCGAACCAATCACATGATGTTATATGGGATGGAATAGCTCTTTGGTCAATTTGGGTCAGCTGCCCTGGTCCTGTCCCCTCCCAGTTCCCAGCTCCTTATGCCCCCCTTAACTATCTCACTGGCAGAGGAATGCGGAAGTGAGTTATGTCCTCGGCTCCGTTCAACACTGCCAGGATGTTATCAGTATCTCTGAGGTACAAGATAAATTCATACTAGACACTACGAGAAGCGTAACTTCTGTTAGAAACTAAGACAGTCTCAGCTGTTTTTATTAGTAGTTATTAGTACAGTACTATTGAGAACAATCACATTATCAAATTGCTTTATTTAAAGCGGTCCTAATCTTGTTTTAAAACCAACAGACATTTCATTTTTCCCAGTACTACCGACTCCTTTTCCCCAACGATCAACACTCACAAAGGAGTAAACTTTAAAACTTTGGTTAATCTTTAGTTGTGTGTGATTTTGATAAGTGGATTCTGAGTTACACGAAGGTGGTTTTACATCACTGCTTAGTGAAGAACAGTGTAAAAACATTTCAGAAAACACTTACATTGACACATTCATGGTGGAGTGCTGCAGTACGTGAAAGAGGGACTTATTTAGATGCTGAAGTAGAAGAGACTTGTTACCACAGAATAATCCCAATACGTTCCAACTGGTTATCTCAGAACCAATCTAATATTTCTCAGTATTGCTGTAAAATTTAATATTATGATAGATTTTGGGAAAAGGGCAGGGAAAGAACAGGCCTGGCAGAGTTAGTGGGAGCTCTTGTTTTATAGTGGGTTCATGGAGAAGAATAACTGGAAGCTTTTGAGACTAGAAACTGTTTGGAGGCTGATCACTTTCCTCTCTTCCTTAATCCTTAGAATCACTTCTGTTTAGGTTTCAGCATCTCCCCATACATTTCAAATTGCTATCTTCCTTCTCACCCCTTTCAGTGAATATACAAGAACACCCCTCCAACTCTTTCATTTTCTTCCCAAGTTGTTGTAAAGAGATGAGGGATAAATTCTGTCTTTCTACTAGTAGAGAGAAAGGCCAAGATAAAAAAAAAACAAAAACGGAAGAGAGAACACTCCTGCATACTCCCTTGCTATCAGAACAAGTAGAAATACTGTCAGGTGGTAGTTACAGGTCAATTAAAGTCACCTTCCCTGAAGACAATCAAAACAAGCAATCTGCCATGCCCTCCCATCTTCTACCCTATGTTGCTGGATTTATATTTGGGCATAAATGAGCATAGTTTAAGAAGAGACTGATGAATGAATTTCATAATTTGATATAGCCCCTGATGGATATTGATGCTGTTTAATTGAAAGAGAAGCAATATTTCAGGACAGTTTGATTCAGCTGCTGCTGATGGTTTTGATTAATCAGGGCTGGAGTGAAGGTGTGTGGACACTTAACCGGCTTGAGGTGGATGCAACATTTCTTACGTTGCTAAAGTTAATCTTTTATGAAAAATGTGGCAAACGTAATGACAAATAGCATATTTTTACTGGAACAATTATATGCCGACAAGTGGTTGTATAGTACAGCGAACACTATCAGGGTATGAAGTTCATAAACAGAACTGTGACAATGGCACAAAGGGAGTTGAAATAAATCATGTTTAATGCTGCCAAGAAACTAGCACACTGAAGTCCCAGCCCCTAGGCAGCATACTAGCTGTCATGTTTAAACATGCTTTCTGTCTCAATTCAGGGCTTTGCGGAGTCATACTGAGTCATTGCAGTAGAGTCATACTGACACCTGGAGGTTGTCAGCATTACTGGGCAGAGACATATGAACATGGGAATATTAATGTGTCACAGAAGCTTTTTAAAAGAGCAGTCAGTAAACAAAAGGGCAACAAAAAAAGACCTGAAACATACACTTTCAATGCAGGTTTTTCATCTGATGTTCTATTTTCAGGACAGGTATCCTCTCATTAGGGTTTTTGCTTGGGGACTTTTCAGCTAACCCTGTATACCATGTACCACGTCCTGTATGAATCAGGACTACTGATTTCCTTTGACTGTCACCGTAAGGTGGGAGGTATTAATAGAAAAATATTTGAAAGGATAAATTCATGGATCCATTCACACAAAGGAAAGGTGCATGTGTGAAACTCTAAGTAAAAAAAATATTGCGAAAGATAGAGGCGGCTCTCCTCACTTCCAAGGCTTTTTTTCTCTCCTGTTAATTAACATGTGCTGCAACTGGCTAGTTTATTGCAAATCTATTGAGCCATTCTCTCTGTTGCTGATGGTACTAACTTCCACAATCTCGAGCTGTTTGATTCCAGTGAGATGTAGTGTACTATGTATATCATCAATTTATTTATGTACAATTTATTGTGGTTTGTATATAAGAACCACATGCAAAAGAGTCTGCTGCTTCTTTCTCCTCCTTGAAGGCTGATTATGTAATTTCTATAAATATTCCTTACTGGTAACATCATTATTCCTTTTTCTTTTTTCTTTCTTGCTTGATACAGATATATAGATATAAATCAGAAAATAGTAACAATTCAGTTATTCTCATCCGAAGTAATTATGAATGAGGATTAAGCCTGTGCTCTATTCTGCTATTATTATGTTAAATCCAAAGAACGGTGAGTAAAAAAAACAAACGACTATCTATATAAGAGATGAGAATAAGAAGCAGCTGCAGGAGGGACAGGAGGGGCAGGAAACTGGCATGGCTTGGCAGGGACCTGCTGGTCAAACTGAGGGAAAATAAGGGATTGTACCAGCTGTGGAAACAAGGGCGTGTCACCTGGGGAGAATACAGGGATGTTGCCCGGACTTGCAGAGAGGGGATTAGGAAAGCCAAGGAGCAGATGGAACTTAACTTGGTTAGGGATGTTAAAAACAACAAGGAGGGATTCTATAGGTACATTGGCCAGAAGAGACAGGCTGAAAAGAATGTACCTCCTTTGGTAAATGAGAAAGAAGAACTGGCTATGACAGATATGGAGAAGGCCAAGTTACTAAATGAGTTCTTTGCCTTGGTCTTCACTGGCAGCCACGGTTCTCGTATTTCTCATGTCCCTAAAGCTCACATCCCTGAA
>WBMW01006458.1:23659-59247 GCA_013396635.1 Penelope pileata | reverse complement strand
AGCACCTCCCCTATGAGGACAGACTGAGGGAGCAGGGCTTCTTCAGCCTGGAGAAGAGAAGGCTGCGGGGGGACCTCATTGCAGTCTTCCAGTATTTGAAAGGAGATTATAAACAGGAGGGGAACCAACTTTTCACAAGGGTAGACAGTGATAGGACAAGGGGGAATGGTTTTAAGCTGAAGGAGGGAAGGTTTAGATTAGACATCAGGGGGAAGTTCTTTCCTGAGAGAGTGGTGAGGTGGTGGAACAGGCTGCCCAGAGAGGCTGTGGATGCCCCAACCCTGGACGTGTTCAAGACCAGTTTGGATGGGGTCCTGGGCAACCTGATCTAGTACCAGATCTGGAGGTTGGTGGCCCTGCCTGTGGCAGGGGGGTTGGAATCTGATGATCCTTGGGGTCCCTTCCAACCCGGGCCATTCTATGATTCTATCATTCTGCTTTATGCTAGTGCTTGAGTGCTTTTGAGAGCATACTTATGAGGAAAAACAAATGTTGACTTAATATAACAATATCTAGTTTTCAACAAGAAGAAATGGCTTATGATAAGAATGATTTTTGTAAAGAAAGTAACTGCTTTCTTTCAAAACAAGTCGTGTTTCAATTTTGACCTACCTGCTCTGTTTTTTCTATATTTTGTTACTCTTTGTCATATAACCAAGATGCAGTATTGTCCCTGTAAATGAAAATCAATTTCAGATCTACAGATTTGCTAATCCAAACAGTTTCGGTGTTGTGCCTTTATATCAAGTCTGAGCTTATTGTGAATAGAATAGAATAGAATAGAATAGAATAGAATAGAATAGAATAGAATAGAATAGAATAGAATAGAATAGAATAGAATAGAATAGAATAGAATAGAATAGAATAGAATAGAATAGAATAGAATCTCCTGAGTTAGAGGGGACACATGAGGATGCAGTCCAACTCCTGACTTCACACAGGACTATCCAAACATTAAACCCTATGTCTTAGGGCATTGTCCAAATGCATCTTGAACTCTAACAGACTTGAGGCCATGACCACCTCTCCGGGGAGCCTGTTCCAGTGCCTGACCACCCTTTCTATGAAGAACCTTTTCCTAAAGCCTGTCCTGACTCTCCTCTGATGCAGCTCCATGCTGTTGCCTTTGATCCTGTTGCTGTCAACAGAGAGAAGAGATCAGCGCCTGCCCCCTCATGAGGGACTTATTTTAGACTTATTAAATAGACTTAGCNGAATAGAATAGAATAGAATAGAATAGAATAGAATAGAATAGAATAGAATAGAATAGAATAGAATAGAATAGAATAGAATCTCCTGAGTTAGAGGGGACACATGAGGATGCAGTCCAACTCCTGACTTCACACAGGACTATCCAAACATTAAACCCTATGTCTTAGGGCATTGTCCAAATGCATCTTGAACTCTAACAGACTTGAGGCCATGACCACCTCTCCGGGGAGCCTGTTCCAGTGCCTGACCACCCTTTCTATGAAGAACCTTTTCCTAAAGCCTGTCCTGACTCTCCTCTGATGCAGCTCCATGCTGTTGCCTTTGATCCTGTTGCTGTCAACAGAGAGAAGAGATCAGCGCCTGCCCCCTCATGAGGGACTTATTTTAGACTTATTAAATAGACTTAGCCAGACTTGTACCAAAAGAATAGTTAGCTTTCATAAATCCTTAGTGGTAGTCTACTGATTCTCTCCTCAAGTCCATAGACCAAAGGTTAAACCACAGAAATAAAGTCCTGGAAAGTTTTCAGAGCATTTAAACATTTCTCAGCTGCCACCACTTATGTCCTCCATTTCTTATTTCTTGCCCTCAACGAACCTATAATGATCAAAATCTAACCACCAAAAAAAGTGGGTATTTTTTTCCTATCTCTGTAGTCTGAACAGGATCTCTGAGAGGTCAGTTTGTCTGTGGTACAACAGCAAGAAGAGGTAGGAAGAGAAAGGGGTTGTGAAGAGCAAAAGGAACCAAACTCTGCAGGAGCAGGGCTGGTCAAGTTAAAATAAATGTAAGACTGGAGCTCTGCACCCCTAGAAACCCTATTCTGAAAACGAAGATGGCACAGCAGATGGATATGCACTCTGCTTTTATTAAAATACTGGTGCGTATTTGGAGGAGATACTTGCACTGAAGTGCAAACTCTATGCAATTATGTAGCATAGCATTATGGTGGAGTATTTGTGCTCCATTACAATTTTCTCCTTAGATTTAATTGTCAGCACTAGCTTGAAAACTTCTACTCTATGACCACTAGGTGGTGAAATCGGCTAACACTTTGTAAAACCCATGCCCTTTCCTTCTGATTCCGCCCCCGAGGCATGTGACACGCTTGCCAGCCCGGCGTTGAAAAGGGCTCGCCGATCATAGATCATATAACAGCTTAGGTTGGAAGGGACCTTAAAGACCATCCAGGTCCAACCCCCGTGCCGTGGGCAGGGTTGCCACCCACTAGATCAGGCTGTCCAGATTTCTTCACCGAAAAAGTCCCATCCGGATGGGAAGTCACCATCAGCCTCATGCTTTGCCGTGCTTAATCTGTACAAAATGAAATGTCAGCTTAGATGTATTTGTTCTGCACTTTTCCCACGTTATTGGAGAGACTCTAAATATCCTGCATGAAATGAATCATAATTTAGGTTCTAGGAGAGAAGGGCAAAAGAGATTCAAAGTAAGGCTACTTCTCTCTTTTACTGCAATATTTTACAATTAAAATTTGTACAGCAAGATAAGTGTCCAGAATTTCTCTCATCAAAAAATACAAAATAAAATAAAATTTTAAAAAATTCAAGTAAACAAATAGAAAAGAGAGAGAATCCCACTGAGAAAATTCAATATTGTTTTTTCTAAACTCTCTAAGCTTCCTAATTTTTAGTCAACCAAATATTTAATTGCTCCTCTGCCACCAACCCCACAACTAAACCCCTGACCCAGTATTTATCAAGAAATTGTTTAAAAAAATGGAGAAAAGAGAAGAATTTTGAATTTTGTGCATTTAATAGGGGTCAAACATAAGGAAAAGGTACTTAGATATGAGGGAGAAGTTTAATTGTCAGTGTTGTACAGAAAATGCCACTGTGTTTTAGAAAGCACCTTCCATTTCTAGTTTCCCAGATACTTTACAAAAATCATCCAACCAAAAAACTATTTATTTTAGCATAAAGAGAATGATTGTCTGAAATAATCTTTTTGATAGAACAAAATTTGGAAAAACATAGCAGTGTTTAGCAGGAAAGAAAAGAGAATTGGGTTTTGGTTTTGGATTGAGGGAGCTGGAATGTTACAAATGATAGCTAAACATTTCCATGACTAAATGAGCAGTGCCATAAACTAGAAAAAGTAGTTATTTAACTGACCAGTAGATTACTCTTAATAAGTATAATATTTTACAAGGAAAGCAAATTATATTTTGGGAATAAATTGTGTTTAAGTATTTCCTTCCAGTTTGTAATCCATTGTAATTATTTCCTAAATTTGCCGCACAAAATCCTGATTGCAAATTTTAGTTTTCTCTCCTGTGTTTTGTGGTGCTTAATTCATATCATTATATACACAAATGTAATGCTTATTTCCCCTCTCAAATGAAAATTTTCAAGTTTTTACTCAGAAGTTAACACCAGTCCAACAGTACAGCAGCATCTAATAAAAGTGCAAAGTTCTGTGAGAACTGTTGGGACTCCGTGAAGCCCAGCTGTGGGGAGACTGAGAGGGCTGTCTTTTATGTATCTTTGATCATCTTGGTTTTTATAAATTTGAATACTGAAATTTTAAAAAAAATGAATATATTGATTTTAATATTTTTATTGGCACAAAGATAAATAATAAGCAAGTATTTATATGTAAAAATATGGTAGCTTCAAGTTCATCAGATAATATATTCTCCACATATATGTATTTTTACGTATATATGAAAAGAACCCACAAAATTCAGAAAAAAGCAGGATGAGAAGAAAAAAATGAACTATGGTAAATCTCATATTCCATATACATATAAAACCATGCTATTGCTGAATTTTTTAATTTAGATTTTTTGTTTGTTTGTTTAATTACTTTCTTCAGAATAACGCAGAAAGTATAGTAATTCTGTCAAGGTTGACTATATGTTCTTTGGTTAAATGTTTCTGACAAGGAAGGCTGAGATAGACAGGAGAAAACGAAAAACATAGGACTGGAAATATGCACTTTACTGGCAGGTGCTAATAGAGACGGTCACAAGTCCCATAGATCGCCAGCAGATGCACCTGAGTAACAGTAACAGGAGATTTTCTTTGTGATTAATGTACTGTCAAAACAAGATCTGTCCAGATACCTCCCTTCATACTTTCCTGGGATTCCTTCAGGGAAAAAGGTATTTGAACAGTTTTTTAGTGATTAGAGGAGGAAGGTACTGCTAGAAATTCCCAGAGACAGCAATAAGTTGCACTGCTCTTTGTAGCTTGAAGGAAAAATACAGCAAAGCTTTTCTGGTCCTGCCACTGTGAGAGACAGGGTGGCTATCAAACTTTGCTGTATGGAAAGCTGTCTGCTCCTGGCTGAAATTCTTACGTTTGAGATGAACTGTGGGTGCAAATCAAGTGAAATGCCACAGGCATTCTGTGGGTCAAGCACCTCCTCTAAAAATCCTATCTAATGCCACTTCCCAAATTTTTTTGGGCATAGTAGTATTACTCAGTCTTAGACCTGTGTGACACTCATCTGTTAGGCTGAAAAGGAATCCATATACTGAAGTGATGACCAGTCATTAGTCTGTACATTCTGTAGGTATAAAGCAAATTCTTCTCAAGCACTGAATCCTATTTCAAATAACTCTCAGATAGGATTTAAAATTGGCCCTGTTGTGATGACAAGAGGGAATAGTTGACTTGCTACTCTGTACTGAAAGCAAACAAACACAAAAAGCACAGTTCCAAGTAGTGTTGATAAATTATTCTGAAAAGCAGATACCAGTTGTTTCATTTTTTGGGTTGGATTGGGAGGCATGGGTGGAGAAGGAGGGCCAGTATTTACATCTATTATACTTATGTCTATTTTGTTTTAAAGATTTCTTAGATTTAAATGAAGGAAGCATCTTTTTGCCTAAGTTAACAGATATTTAAGCAGAATTTACATCTCCAGCTTTTCAACAGGGTGCTGGGGATCATGTTTGCAGCCACTGGGTGGAGAACTTGTCTAACAAACTATCTTGTTATGACAGTGAAAATCAATCCAAGTATACTTTGCTGGCAGGGCAAATTTGTCTAATACAGGTCATATATTAGGCTTTTCTTTTTCAGTGGTCAACGTGGTTCAATTTCCAGCTAGGACATAATTTGCACAATAGCCTGAAGTTGAAATTAATACTAAGAAACAAGCTGTACTTTGTGTAAGAAAAATCCATTAAGCTGTCTGCATTAGAGGAAGAAGCTGACCAATGAAGTTGAAGCACATTTGTTATACTGTAAGAAGAAAGTTTCAGACAAATATCACAGGAACCAGGATGACACTCCAATAAGGTGACCGTAGGTTTAATCTTAGCTGCAAATAAGAATATTATTATTATGATTTATTTGTAACTCTATCTTGTCTAAAGGACTCAAATGAAATTAGAGCTCCAGCATGCTAAACACTATGTAATTATATCCAGCAGAAGCTGTTACCTTCCCAGTGGATCTTGTTTTTTAAGTAGAAAAACCAGTGACTGTCTGGAAGACAGAAGAACAAAGTAGAGTGGTCCAAAATCATAGAAGTGGTCAATGACGAAGCTAAGGACAGAATCCAGGTTTCTGATATTTGATCTTGTCTCCTTGTCACATCATGGCCCCCATGATACTATTGTTTATGTTTATCAACCTAAGTGCTACTTCAAAACAGAGCATTTGGAGCTGCACTAAATAAAGATTTTGAACGGTGACATAAAAGGTGGATAAAGATGCTTTAAAGGGTTGGGCTTCCCAATAGCAGTTCAGGAAGAGAAAAAACAGTTGTTTCTTATAAACAAGTCAGCTCTACCCAGGAAAAAGAAAATGCTTTTCCTTCATGAAATCAAACTTTTTTTCCAATATGTGTTCCGCAGAAAAGTTAAAATTCAAGGGAAACATTTTCATCAACATATTGAGTGGAATGGCATAATATGTGATATAATACAAAAGCTTTTGTGAAACAGAGGATACCTGTGATTCTGGTGGATACTGCTAAGAACTAGATAATTTACAAGGTATTGCTTTTGTCTTTAAAATATGTGTAAGGGTCTAGCTGTCTGGATGCTACTTCTGACAGACAATATTTTCATAGCAAGTCAGTATATTTCTGTCATAAAAAAAAATTCACAAAGTGATTAATAGATATTAATACAGGATGGTCTTACATATATCCTTGCATTTGATTTAGAAAGATGGAAATTATTCTGATACTCTCATCAAACAGTAACTTCTGCTGCAAATCATCCCAGTGGTCAACAAGAGCAGAGTAGCATGGAAAAAAAAGTATGAGCCTGGCAAGATTAGTGGCAAAAAACTTTGAATGGAGTTTGAAGAATGGCAAATTCCTTCATTAGCAGTAATATGAACTGGCCTTCTGTGGGTGGCTCTGCTCTGTGTCTCGGCTTCCTTATATATGTGCATGCTTTATAGACAGCATTGCCCAATTAACCATTTGCTTGCTGGCCATCTAGCCGAAATAAAGACCAAATTAGAAATGATCATTGAAACAACAAGTTTGTATAAGTAGCAAATTGGCTGAATATTCAAACTATTTTTGTGCTTGAACAAACAAACAAAAAAGTCATGGAGTCAGCTCAAATAAAAGTTTGTTTGCTTTTCCTCATTAAAATCAGAAAACAATTACTTTAAGTTGTTCTAACTGTGGCATTTGCATTGAGTTACGCAAAGAGAAAAGCATAGCTACGGATATGTTATTTCACTGGTAAATATGATGTTGCTCATTTACCTAATAATCAAGGGAAATTCAGGTAATTTTCCTCTTTCTGAGAGAAGTAGATATCTTATGTCTTATGCTTTAAATATTTTTTATGGCATTCTTTTATATGAGGCATTGAAATTCCTGTATCAATATTTAAATATTAATCGTCTCCAGAAAAAAATATATATTTTAGTGTCCAGTAGCCCCAATACCCGTTTGAGTCTTAGGAACACTTCTTCATTGATTGACCTATGAAGGATAATGGTTCAGGAAAACTCCTGATATGTCATTTGGAGCTCTGTCCTGTGACCTGTGGGTTTAAATTTGGAGCTTCCCCAAGATAATGGGGTTTAATGAGAGCTGCCTTGGAGAAGCAAGATAGAGATGAGTTTATTACAACTGTCATCCTGATATCCTATAAAACTTTAGGTTACGCAGTTTCACAGAGGTCCCATCTGCTGAATGAAAGAGTAGTCATAAACTTTCATTACAGAACAATAAAAAAGAATAAGACTGGATTTAGCCATTGTTTGTGACTTAAGACTTGTGACTTACATCCTTCTACTATATGCTTTAACAGGATTTTACTAAGAAAACATAAAATAACCTTTCCCAGATTTCTCTTACTGGACTTAAGTGAGCATAACCTGCATGGCATGTACAGCCCTCTTTTAAAGCAGCTAGTCCAGTTTTGTCCAGGTTAGAGGAAGGGCACTGAAGTTCAGGAGGTCATCTTTATGTGTCAGTTTATTCTACATACTGCTAATCATAAACCTTGTCCCAACAAAAGCATAAACATCCAAAGCACAGAGTTTAGTTTTAAACTCTACGTTTTAGTGGCTATTTTCTATGCAGAGACTTTTGTTTTAAGTTTCCTGACATAAAATAGTAAGGAGTAACCAAATTACTTTTGACCTCCTGAAAGGAATTTTGGAGGAATTTACCCTTTTCTGTTAACTATGAGGAAGAGCTTCAAGCTTAGTATTCAAAGCTCGACAGTAAGAAGTCTACTTATATATATATATATATAAGTAGTCACACCTGACTTTGCTGCTCTATTAAAGTTACTGACAAGATGCTTTTTTCCCCTTTGAAATCTATGTATGTGTTATTAGCTGCAACAAGGACAGAAATTCTCTCAAGCTTGTACATTTGGACTGTGTAGAAGTAAGAAATGTAATCAACTTCTGACTTTCTGTGCATGTTCAAACACACTCCCCCTTATTCCCCCCGACGTATAGTTGTCACAGTGTAAACATTCTGCTAAATATTTCCTGCACCTGCTTCAAAGAACTAAAGAATCATCTCTTAACAGGAAAAATAAATGTACCAAATGTCACAATGCCTCAGGGGGATCGAAAATGATAAAACAAATGTTGTAGCATTCTATTTTTGATCCAAAGGTAAACAAATGAAATGATGTTTGTACCTGTGTATACACATATACTCACTCTATCGGTCATGTAATCCATCACTGAGGTTATTGGTTAAGGGAGAAACTGCAGTTCCAACATATTTTCTAAACATTTAAACCGTTCTCATAAAATTATTTTGGGATGAAAAATGTCTCCTGCTCATTCTCAAGCCAGATCTCGGAAGTGAATTTTCTTGGAAGGTTTTATAAAAAAAAAATGTGCAGGGTTTTTTGTTTTCACTTAATAACTTTGAAATACATTAGCTGACATTTTCCAGATGCACTTTTGTGCTCAGCAGCTCAAAATAAGCTCTCGTTCAGGAGATGATCTAGATGGCAAAAAAGCAGACAAATGTTTATCTTTAACCCTTCTGATTGCTAGATGAGAAAAAATTTCATTCAGTTCTGATAGAAATACTCCCATTTTATGAGGTACAAACCTTCTGGTTTTCCTTGTCCCCTTCTGATGGGGTTGGATTCTGAGAGAAAGTATAGAGCTGTATTCCCCAGTGAAGTTAAATATATACTTTTTTGGAAGGAAATTAGCTCTCGATTTTGCATATCACTGGTGCAATCAATAAGAAGCAGTTCAAAGGAGGAAAGAGGAAGGAAATGTCTCACTGTTTACCCTTCAGAGCTTCCAGGAAGTGATCTTTTGAATTAGAGATGAAAAAGAAGGATTGCAGACAGCTCAGATCTCAGCTTGGACTCAGATCTTGTATGTGGATCTTGAACAAATACAGATTGATATTTAGAAATTTTGTATTCTCTTGGAGGCCAAAAATGAGGGCTGATTCTTAGGAGTGCCAAGAACTATTCTCATAAAAGATATTTATTACTCTACACTGTTATAGTCAACCCTCTTATACATTAGATGCATATGTTCTTTGTAATATTAAACTGTTAACTGTTTAGAGAGGAGCCAGGATGTGCACTCTTGGGACTCTTGGGATTCTAGCTATTCTTGGGACAGAAAGAATTAACCCATAACAAACTCTGTGGACATCTCAAACTAATCACATCGCGAAAGAACTGACAAATTTTTTGGCTTTGACTCTACCATTCAGTGCTATCTCCAGCGTGATTTTGTTGGGCAATTTAGGATATAACTGAATTAGCTTTACAAGAGTTAATGCAAGCACTGGAAACACCTTGTGTCCTTTCTTCTCCTAAGGGATTACTGATCTGCACAAAGTTCCATGCTGCTGCAGCTACACTGCTGCTTGTGGTACTGAACCAACAGAAGAAGCTGGCTCAGGCATCCCTATACTCCAGTACAGTCTGTACCTTAAACATGGATTGTCTGCTTCTGAAATAAAGGTAGGAAGAACAACAGAGGTATGATTTATTATGAGATTCACAGTTATTCTGAGCCTCAAGCTTGCCTAGATAGACTGTAAGGAGGTGCAGCCTTGCGCATCAGGAGACTACAGTATTGGTGCCGCAGCCTTCCTTTGTACTCCTGCTCCTAGCTAACAGCATTTAAGCTGCTGACATTTGAATCAATAACTAGTTAGTCCTATTCAGAATGGAGATCATTCAGGAATGGAAATGACAACCAAATCTGAGGTGGACTCATCGGGCAAAATAAAAGAATTCTTGTCAGTGGTATTAGAGATTTTAAAACTTCTTCCTTAGTCTTCAAAGTTTCTGCTCCTATTCTCAAGAGGCAGCTAGCTTTTTTACAAAGTCTCTGCTGACAGGATTTTTAACAGTCAGGCTTCCTTATCCTATCTGTTCAGAGCACTTTATCAATCTTTTTTTGATTTGCATGAGGAAGATAAATTAAAACCTCATAACATGGAGAATTTGCTATCAAATACCATGCACGTGATTCCATATACTGGACTCTGACAGTTGATGATTTCAAATCCATTTCCTTTACCTTGCGAATAAGGAAAGAACAAAATAAAAGTGTCTGGTTGAAAGATCATGTACCCCTATAGTCATTTAGTTAGGACCCATTGGAATCTATAGAAGGTCTCCCTCTGGCTTCATGGAGCTTGGATAGAGTCCATATGCATCACATAATCAATCCTGTATTTATAGTCAGAATTAAAGCAATTGACAAAGTAATTTTCAAAAGGGCAGGAAGAGACTGTTGGTATCACAAACAAGAATGCAAATATTTGTTACAACTGAAGGCTTATTTCCACTGAAGCCAGTGTGAAAAGGAAGCAGAACAATACAATGAAGTAAATGAAGATTTCATTGTGAGCTGCAATGCATACAGTATCAGGCTGTAGAAGCAGTTAAAATACTTTTTCCAGGTAGAAGAACTTCATATTTTTAATACAGAATGCTGAAGAGGTAGGAAAAAATTTAGTGTCTTGGTGTTTTAGGATGCATTATTACTTGCACTACTTTTTTTCCTTACAGGTGTGGCTCATTTTTTCTGAAGCTTTAAGTAGCTGAAAAATAGCTTTCCTATGTTGCTTTGATATTTTATTATATTGTTATTTCTTTCTGGGATGTATGATACTGTGGAATGACATCATATCAATTAAAACTGTCTTGCTTTTAGAAACTTGTTTAAGGTTAACTGAGGCACAGGAGTTCTATTTCATGTATCTGATGCTATTCAAACTGCAGAGCTCTAATTCACAGTGCCTTTAAAACAATGAAAGAATAACTAGTAAGTGGGTCACTGGAGTGCAAGGTTTCTGCACTAACAATACTCTAATTTATATGTTATATATGATTGAAGCACTTTTCATTTCCTGAACTCTTTGTATTGCCAGGGAATACGATCCATACTTTTTTCTCATCACATAGCTTTGCTGCTTTAATAAAGACTGCTGATTCAGCATAAAGTAGGTAAATTATATTTAATATTAATACCCATTTTAACTACCCAAGTAATGACACCTACAGTGCTTCTCATAATTAATCTTTTATTAAGACAGTTATGAACTGGGGTAAACATTATATATATATGTATATATGTCTCTATTGTGGTGGTTTCTTGGAAGTATGTAGCTAAGCTTCACCACACCATCCTCCTTCTCCCCCTCCTCAAAAGAACAAAGGGAGATAATATGATGAAAAAAGACTCATGAGTTGAGATAAGGATAGGGAAATCACTCACCATTTACCATTATGGGCAAAGCAGACTCATCATAAGGGAGATAAAAGTAGTTTTTGGCCTATTGATAACAGACTAGTGAGAACTAAAAGCAAACTAAGAGCACATTACCCCCATCCATACTCTTCTATATCCTCCCTCTCAGTAGGAAAGGGGAATGGGGTTTGTGGTCAATCCGTAATGCTTCATCTCCACCACTCCTTCATCCTCATGCTCTTCCCCTGCTCCAGCATGGGGTCTCTCCCATGGGATGCCATCTTTCCTGAACTCATCCTAAGTGAGCTTCCTGCAGGCTACAGTTCTTCAATAATTCCTCCAGCATGAGTCTGTACCATGGGGTACAGTACTTCGGGAAAAGACTATTCCAGCATGGTTCCTCTATGGGCTACGGCTCCCACCAGACCACCTACCCCACTGCAGGCTCTCTTCCACAATCTGAAGCTCTGGCCCAAGAATTGCTCCTGCAGGGGACCTCCATGGGCTTTGGCCAACTTCAGACCACATCCACTGCTGCACCATGGCCTCCTCCATGGGCTGCATGTGGAGATTTGCTCCTCATGGTGCCCACGGGCTGCAGGGGGACAGCTGGCTCTATCATGGGCCGCTTCACAAGCTGCAGGAGAAATTCTGCTGCGTGCCTGGAGCACCTCCTGTCCTCCTCCTGTACTGACCTTAGTGTCTGCAGATCTGCTTCTCATTTCTCACTCTTCTCTTACAGCTGCTGTTGTGCATCAGTTTTTCCCTTTCTTAAATCTGCTCTTCTAGAGGCACACCCAGTGTCATTCACTGGCTAAGGTCTGATCAATGGTGGGCCTCTTTGGAGCTGACTGGAGCTGTCTCTGAACCGACATGGGGCAGCTACTGGACACTTCTCACAGAGGCCTTTCCTGCAGACTCACACCTCCTCTCACCCACCAAAACCTTCCCACGTAGATCTAGTGCAATGATTCTATGATTCTACCTTTTCCTTTGTATGCAAGTAGAAAGAATGTCTTTGGATGCTAAAGCATTAAATCTTGACATCTGGAGATGCTATGTTCTTACCTTAGCAACATAACCTAAGTTGTTTGACCCAACAATCTGGATGAAATATACCAAAAATATTGAGATAGTCCAATGTACAAACAGCTGAAAGTGGTCACCGTGGACTAACACACCAAGGTATGATGCTTACATATCCAACAGCCGCATCCTGTAATCTGAAGAAGAGGTTAAGTCATGTCCTCGTATGCAAAATTACCTTTCCTTTCACCCCAGCTTGTCACATCCCAATGAATTCTCAATACCAAGCCTTTAGAAAGAGGAGCTTGCAAGTAACTAGTGGATGTTGACATGTAGTGTTTGAAGAAGGCCGAACTAAGAATCATTGGAAAGTTTAAATTATGGTCTATGTTTAGTCTGCTTGTATTAGGAAAAGAGAAACAATTTTGACCCACTGAAAAATGCACCAAGCTGGAGCTGTGTATTTGTGTGCATTTGTATGTCATGACTGGAAAGAAAAAAAGTTTTCTCATACTAGAGTATCCTCTCTGTTTTAGGAAGATCTTTATTTAAAGGAGTCAGTGATAGACTCCATCCCTGGAAGTTTACAAGACCATCTTGGATAAAAACCCAAGCAACCTTGTTTGAACTCATAGCTGAGCCTACTTTGGGCATGAGGCTAAATAAGAGATCACCTGAGCTCTCCTTCCAACAACCTCAGTTACACTGTAATCCTAAAGGTATAGCTGGATACTTACAATGTCACCAGAGATTACAGTGCTGTACTGGAGAACAGATTTGTTCCTTTTTACTGTTGCTTTTTCATCTTTGTTTTGGGGTGCTTCATTTTTTTTTCTTTCCTGAAACAAGCAAGAAAGTAAATTTCTGCAAAAAGTTTACACTATAACATGTTAATACATATATATTGGTTTCCAATGACTTCTCAATTTCATCACAAATATAGAATTATTAATTCAAAATTCTTCCTTTACTGAAAGGTAGCTCTAAAAAATATTTATTTAATAAATGTTCATTAAGGTCCTCCCTTTTCCCCACATTTTAAATCCTGAATTTATTACGCTTCTTTTTCTCTTCATTGTGATGACTGAATAAAAATAGTAACAGTGTGAATAAATTTGAAATTAAAAATAGTTTCTATTTAAAATCTTTTAAAATTCCCCAAATTCATAGGAAAAACATAATCTAATGAAAAATGTAAAAGTTATTCTTATTTTTTTGTTTCTAGCCCGTTTTTTTCTTCCAAAATGGGCATGAATCATGGGAAGTTTTTTAACAGTAGTAATCAGAAGGCTTTGCAACCAAAACCAGCTAGATTATGCCTTCTAAACGTAGACTTTTTTTGTTAAATGTTTAGTATAGGCATTCAAGGAAATATAATGTTGTTTTATGCTAACTAGAACAGATTGAAAGTATTTTTCAGTCTCGATGTTGAGTTGTCTATGAACCTTTGTTTATATTGTATCCTATTTATGCAAGAAAATGAACTTCATAATAAGCTGGTATCTTTAAAATAGAAGATAATTTTCACTGCATGGATTCAGTCTGCAATATCAGCAAAGTTTGGAAAGAAAACTAGTGGTAAGAAGTAATATTTCATATCTCTTTCTCTTCTGATATAACTCTTTGTATTGGAGATGTGACAATTTACCTAAATATCACATTAGTGTTAATCTTAATAATTATTGGTGGAATTGTATCAGTTAAGAGGTAAGTCTCTACATCAGGGGACCTCATTTTTATTTTATTTTTTCAAGAAATGTCAAATAATCGCATATCACCTATGTCATTGGAAACTGTTTGCCGATTTTCCGTTTATTCTAAAAATCTGGGTATAAATAACAGGACTTGTAGTTGGTACTAAAATTCTATTAAAAAATCTTTCTTTGGGCCAGTTCCAGAGAGGTTGAATTCCTCCGAGTCCTAATGAATGGAATTTATTCTGTTTATTGAAGTGGACCGTAGTTTGAAAACAAGTTTTTGAAGAGATTGGTAGATCTAGTGTGGAATTCTGGAAACTGTGGAAGAGTGCATCAGGGAAAACATAATTTACCAATCTGGAAATGGCTATGTTATATTTAATTGTGGGCTTTTGTGCTTTGGGGTACCAAGCATATGTATCAATATTCAGTTCACATCTGCCCTGATATTGATATTGACGGTGTCATAAAATTTTGCTCCATATCTTTAAGAATTAATGATTGGAAATGCAGAATCTAAAATAAGTTTAAATGTCTTGTAATTTATAGGTACATGACTATATCACTGATATTTTCATTATTTTCTGGAAAGGCTTTATGGTATTCACAGTGCTTTCTTCATCATTTCATTCTCAATGGATCTAACTTCAGTGGTAGATCAAATAGAGATAGGATACAGGCTTAGAAAATGGCATCAAATTGTCCAACAGTTTAACTGTTATTAGCATATTCCAAGGTACAGTTTTCGACTAAACCATCTAAAACTTCCCCAGGCAATTGTTAAGCATGATTTGGAAGAGTTTGAGTTGATGACTGCTACCAGGAAATGATTTGGGCAAGACCCCCTCGAAGTGGGAGAAGAGAGTGTTGCTGAATCTTATATGAACCGGTCTGAAAGCTTTTTTTTGTGTCTTAAGTCACTCACTGAAACTTTATGGCTAAGTACAAACATAATTCCAAGTCTTCTAAGTCTTCAGCTAATGTCCTAGCTGCTGGGCCATTCTTTCTTTTGCTTGGGATCACTCCATACAGCAGCTTAGATAGCATGGTTTCAAAGAAAGCAACCAAACCTTCCCTTTGGCCCCAGAGTGTCCCTGAGCATCCTAATTTTCCTTTTTTTAGAGTCCTAATTCTACAGTCATTTATTCCTGAAATTAGTCTGTCAGCCTCTGAATAATCATTTCATATTCAATGTGTACATAAGGTTCTGCTTAAACAGAATTTACAGGATTTAATGAATAGATTGTGAAGTCTCTGGGACACAGTTTTTCTTATTTTTATTCTTGTACTTTGTAAGGTCAATTTTCTCATAATTTCATCTTGTTCTCAAGGATACAGGTGTTCTATAAGCCTGAAATATGTTCCTTACTAGTCACTCTTACTGTTGAGTACTTCCGATGCAACCAGACTGAAATGTGCCTCTCATATTCTGAGTGGTGTGGCTTCCTAACATTTTGAAAAGGGTCATTCACTTTGGTGAGAGTTTGCAACTGAATAAAAAATTCACTGTGTTCGATTTTTGCATTTTTACATGTTAAAAGAAGAGCATTATACAAAATTATTTTCTTCTCAGAACTTAAAAATTAGCACACCATGACAGAATTATAAACACAATGAAGAGTTACATCTTATCCATGCAAAACATTATTAATACATGCCAGCTGATATTAGTATGCTGATGTGAAGCCAGGAAGATTTTCAGAAAGTCCTTAACATCTAGATCTGGATGAGATTTAAGACATATTTATCTCTAGTCTAACACTGTAACTGAGCTGACTTCCAAATATTTTTAACAGCCAGTATCTACTGCTTTTAATGGGAGCAGATAGATGTATACATTTGGAAATCTAGTCCACTGCTGTACTGGAGGAAGACTGAGAGATCAGATATTTTCAAACAAAGATTATTTGTTAGTACCTTGGAATTACACAAAGCCATCTAGTTATTTATATATATTTCAAGCAGAAAGATTGTAGTGCTCCCAAAAGGCCAAGAATAAGTCCCAAAACTAGAAGTTAAAACAGCTATTCTGTTAGCTATCATCAGTTGTCTCATTTGCCACCAATTACTGTTTAACTTCATAAATCTCTGGGGATTTTAAGAGTAAAGCTCATGCAGCTTTGAAACTGTGGGGTTTTCTTATCTGATTATTCACAGCTTGCTAATTTGTAATTGGACTTTTACAACTCAAAAACATCCAGATTTCAGAAAAGCTAATTTATTTTTTCTAGGTTTAATTGTGGTATTCACACTCAAAACTGTATGGTGAGATTGCTTCTAGTGGGTTGTATGCAGTGTTCTGGAACTAATAAAATATATTATTGGTTGCTTAATGAAAAGCACCGCATTCACACAGTTTTACTGTGGCTGAGAATGGATACAACAGCTACTTCTTATTCTGTTTTGAGGATCACCTGCCATTTTACTTGGGTGTATTGCTGCATATCAAGTGTGCTTTTAAATTAAGTTATGGCTGCCCACAGGGCATTATGTTGGGTGGTTCCATTAAGGTACCCTTATACTTTTCCTTCCATGCAGTGCTACCCGTTGCTTTTAATTTAGCTTAAGATTGTCAAAATTAATTATGATAGAGTGTATTAAAAGTTGAAATAGCAAATCAAAGAGTTTTATTAAGTACCCTTTAGGGTTTTTTTTATGTGTTTAGTGGCTTTAGCTTCTTATTTGTTCATTGTGATTACTGTGACAAGGATTAGTAAAGTAGAATAGAAATGCATAACTGTGACAGGAGTGACTATGACTCAGTTCCTACCTGAGCTTGAATCCTCTTTAGTTCCTCTTACGGAGGGAACTAAATGCACAACCTTTCCAGCAGAGATGGTGGCAACTTGTCCTTGTTGCCCTTGCCCTGTTAAGGTGTGCACCAAGTAAAAGAGTAATTCTACCTCAGGCATGTGAAAATGCTGCTGGTCTTCCTCCATTGTCTCAGTGGCAAAAATTCCAGAGCCTTGTGACACATCCACTGCATCCATCACTACATTGTGATGGGTATCATAATGGAGAATGACTTTCCACACTATTTACTGGAAGTGACTTGATGTGGCCACTGAAACAAGTGGTTTGGGTGGGATCTATTGGGATCTTTTGGTTCACAGGTAGTAGGGATTGGTGAAGACCTATTCAGTGGTCCACCTGGGTGGGCCTGCTTCTATACTGTGTTAGTTACTGTCCCAGGACACAGACTTTGTGAGGTCTCTCATGCATAAACTCCTGCTTGGATACTAATCTATTTGGTGTCTAAGTGGACCATTAACTCTGTGGTTCTAGTACATACCTTATAAACCTCTAACATCTTACTAAAGCAGAGCAAAATCTTTCACATGAATGCTTGATCTTGTTTAACCCTCTACATCTGCTGCATCTCTGTGTCTTACCACCTGGCTTCTGGGGCTGGAGGGACTTGGGGCAGTGACATACATTTGCAATTGGAGAATAAGTTCTGGCATTCATTGGTGACATTGGATGTACAAAGCTCTACACATAATACATACATTATAACATCCATGGCATTTTTCAAACCATTCATCTAATGACTTGATCAATATGGTCTTGTTTGGATGGACTGCCTACTAAATCTAACCTGGAAGAGATGCTACATATGGTTCAGCAAATAACTATTATGCATTCATCTCATGTTGCAAAGACAGAGATTCTTAAGTGGAAGACATTATAAACACCTATAACCTCATTCAACTGTCTACATATTACAGGACAAATATCTTTAGCATGCCACAGTTTTTTTGGCATAGAACATGTCTGAAAACAAACAAACAAACATAGGAAAACTTACATAAATTATACAGAACTGGGTAAGAACAATATCCTGTTTGTTCCAAAAGTAAGTTCTCCATTTCAAATCCTTCCTTTGCTTCTAGTCAAATTTTATCTAGATTCACTGTGGATCTTGTTACACCTTTCCCTGCCAAATCAAACTCTTACTTACTACCCAAAAATTTTTTTTCTTTTAACTAATGTGCAATGTTAGGGGATGATAAGTCTTTCGACAAAGAATAGAATAAGTTTTAAGTTTCAACTTTTGATTCAAGTTTCCTGAACCTCACCTTCCAAAGGGAAGGGGAATGTTTTTTGTTTGAATCTCTCTTGAGACTAATAATACTACAAGACAAACAAATATTTTTCAATTACTGTTCCTTAGAGTTTTTATGGGCACCATGTAATGTAGTAAGTCCTTGATCTCAGTTTAGATTAAGACACAAGTATAATAACTAATAATAATTTTTTAATTGAAAATAAGCTGTTACAGAAATAAAAAGGGGTTACTTTAGGATGAGCATTCTTTGGCATTGGCCTTAAGCCATCTAAAAAATTCAACTACATAAATATTATTGGTCAGATGACTTTTATATATACGCAGAAATTAAACTCCCTATCTTGGAAATTTGTGTAACAATAAAGCCCTGGACTACATCAACATCTAAATTGTTGTGGAGAACATTATGAATCCATGTCAGTGTAAGAATGATAGCAATTTGCCTCAAACCACAAGATATCCTGCCCATTTTTTCCCACAAATCATACATAGTTTTGGGGGAAACCTCTTTTCTGTGTTCTGTTTTTTATATTGAAGATAGTTCCTACAAGTTTCTATCAGTAGTTAAAGATGGAAAATTATTTGCTAGTTGTTGCCTATGTGCTTTGACACACAAGACTGTCTTAAAATACCAAAATAGTTGAGTAAGCTCATTACACTGATCCTAAAAGATTCAATGCCTGTAGGCTTTCTTCAATGCATTGTGTATTTATATCTAAAACGAAGCTTGTCTTGTCTGCTTGCTGTGCTGTGCATGGGTTTTTAACCTCCCGCTAAGACCCTAGCTATTGATTTGAGTCGACTCTCTCCATAGGTGCCTGGCATGATGCATGATGCCTTATTTCTCAGAAAGCATTAAATACCTGCTTATGAAAATTGAGACTTTTGCAAATACTTTGAGACAGATTTTAAGAACACATCTTTACCATCTTTACTAATTAGCTGATAATACTGTCTTAATATAGGGACCTAAAATCTGAAAATTGCTGGTGGCATGGACTGTCTGGAGCAGTGGCAGCAGATGTTCTGCCCTTTGTTATGTTGGATGGGAGGCATCCTTATATGCATCTGATACTGTGGATTGTTTTTCAGCTTCTTCTATTTTTCCTTCAGTGCTTCTTAATTTCTTTCTGAAAAAAAGATTTACGTACCAGAGGATAGCTAAGTTTTGCCTGAGATCTTATATAATATATTCAATATATAGGTGGCACTGTGCAAGCTGTTCTTCCATTGCACTGATAATTTGCAGTTCAGCAGGTGTATTTTTATTTGGACATTCCCCGAGTCTGCTGTGTGGATACAAGAGAGAGACTGTACTTTTCTCTGTGTTTTTTGGAAATGTTTACATGTAAGAAAGGGGAAGTCCTAAAAACCTGTAGTGACAACACTGGATGATGTTCAAAAGTTTCATTGGGCAGTTCCAACAGGTGAAATGTCATGGCAGAAATAGCAAGTTATGCAGTACAAATGAGGAAGGAAAACCAGGCAGATTGTTAGAAATGTGTTCTTAGCTGAGTAACAGAGACCTAATCCAACAAGCATGAAGACATGCGTAACTACTAGTATGAGCATTGTTGCTGAATTAAGCGAATGTCTAAAAAGAAAAGATATTGCTACAAATATTTTTTTCAGACTTTCATACTTTGGTCTTTAGAAAAGTTTGTATTTTACTGTTCAGCTTTGCAAAACACTTCAAAAAGTTTGCAAAGCTGAGAGGTAAGTATCTGAGTAATCAAGCAATATAGACTCTTACATCTCACGTTGGGATGACTGAAGAATCAGGCTATGAGTAGTATGGAAAGCTTTAACGCTAAAAGTGATGTGAAATGTATTTGTTTCAGTTTAATAACCGCTCAGTTTAAATGTCAAAAGATACCCCCATTCCTTTCTGTATTTTAAGGAGGAAAAAGTCAATTACAGCCCCACCTTCTCTCCTCTGCTTAGCAAGGACTTTGGACGAACACAGAAAATCTGTTTTGTTGCACGTTGCAGGTATCCACTAGGAGGAGCTGACCACCTTAAAGAGAAGGTAGTAGATTGATTTACTAACAATTGCAATAAAAAGTGTTAATGAAATGAGTTCAGTACTAAAAGTAGTGATAAGCTAAGACAAAGTTGGAGTATTTATATATTATTTACAATGGTTACATAATAACATGTGGGATAAATGCTTTGTTTAATACTAATGTAATTCCAGGCAGCAAAGATTCCAAAGCCCTGATTTGAAAACAGAATTCAGAACACTGTTCTCTCCAAAGCAGTAAGATCTGATTCATGTCACTTCCTTAGAAAATGTCCTGTATTTTATTTACCAGTGGGCTGCACAGATAAAGTATTTCACTGAACAAAAAGAAGAAAAGATTTGCATATGGTTGAATATCTGTGTGTATTAAGCCAGGTGGCCTTGTTCATAAACATAGCTCTTGGACAAAAACAGCTTTTGTTTTTCCATAATAGTCTTTTTTTTTTTTTCTCCTCTGCATTATAATCTCTTTATATATTTAATACCATAAATAAAATAGTGGTATAGAAGAGAACTATAAATAAAACATCGGCATGGAGGAGATATGCCAAAAGTGATCTCTCAACTTGTTTAATACCAGTGCTATGACTAAAAGAAAACTCTGTTCATTGCCATACTGAATGAGATAAGAGAGTAACTGTTGCACACCTCCCCAGACCAGCAAATGCAGTCAAACTGAGAAAGATACAAATGAGATTGCTCCTACAGATTCCTGTCAGTTGTAGCTTTGTTTTTCCCCTCCTTCACAAGAAACTTAATTGCCATGAATGGTGCTGGAAGGATGATGCTGGCCTGTCATTAAAAGGTGTTTTGGAAAAGGTTGCATATTTGAAGCAGAGAGTAAGCGCCGTAAACAAAATATTGGTGTTCTCCCCTAATTAACAACACCAGGAATGAAGAAGCATGTTTGGTCTGTGACTGGGATCACTTGTACTTATTCTGGTGAAGTATACTTCAGGGAAATGTATCCTGGAAAAAATATCTTTTCTTGTTTAAAAAACAAAAACAAAAACAAAGGAAGGAGAAAATTTAATTTAGGAAGATAAATGTGAAATATAAATATTTTTCTTTCTTTTCTCTAATTTTATGACAGTCTTGAAATCAGAAACTTAGCAGCTGCTGAGCTGTTGCCCAAGAAGTTTGGTGAAATGAGGTTAATTTTAAATATCTGGAGAAAGAAGGAAGGATGGAAGGACGAAAGGCTGGAGGGACGGAAGGAAGAAGGAAGGACGGAAGGATAGAAGGATGGAAGGATGGAAGGATGGAAGGAAGGGAGGGAGGGAGGGAGGGAACGGTAGGTTCTGTAAAGGCAAATTTCGGTGTGGATGGAGATATTTGGTATGAAAAATTGGCCAAGAATACTCTTCTTTGGACAAAAGGTAACAATGATCAGGATAAAAATGGACAACATGAGCAGTGATATGGGCTACATTGAACAGAAAGATTTTTTTTCATATTGAAAGGTATGTTTTTGTGACCTGGAATTGTTTCTACACAAATGTAATTAGTATAACTACAGGAAACAGGGTTTTTTTATAAGCAAGAAAAAACAACATACAGTAATGACAAAGCTAAGTCATAGTTTCAAAGCAGCTCTTTGCTCTATGAGGAGAAAACTTGCTGCCAGTCAGTAGAATGCTGCTTGTGAGCAGGAAAAATCTCCTGCTCCCTCTGAGTTCATGTAGAAAGTAAGCCTTGTACAGGTTGTGCTGTGCCTTCAGTGCTAACTTCAGAGTAGAATGAAGATGGCTTGAAACTATTGCTTTTACAAACTGCTTTCACAGAGGCAAGTTATTGATTTGGGGCCACTCTCAATATCAGTAAGTTCAAAATACAGGGTGAACAATTGACTCGGCTTTGCAAAAAGGTGAGTAGATACATACCGAACTTGGCAAGAGGGTCTTTGAGGCAGTATTTTACCTTTGAGGAAAAAAAAAAAAAGCCACTCAGATGGGAACTGCCAGCTCTTCCTTCATTGTCAGCTCTGCTGAGGTACTGTCTCTTGATCTTGAAGTGCCCAAACTTTACCAAACAGACTGGATGAACCAATGAAATTAGCCTTTTGCAAGAACAAGAGTCGTGATACAGTATTTGGAAGAGTTCTTTATATAGACAGTTCATTAGAAAATCAAAGACACAAACCAAATATCTTAACATTTTTGAAATTAAAATGGTATTTCTCAAACAGCAGACCGCTCAGTCCTGTGTGGAGGGCCTATATACTCAGGCTAAATTGGTTAAGCTAACAGATACATTATGGGCAAAAATGATGTCTGGCCTAGGGCCAAAAGTATTCTTTCATTCTGAGAACTGAGAAAAGCTGTCTTTCATATGTCACTCAGCATATGAGATTTCCACACACTCTGTTGCCTGACCTAGTGCAGAAATACAGTTTTAAAATACTTAAATGTAGGTCTATACTGCCATAATCTCTCCTTTGAAAAATCCGCCATCATCTTGGGAAGTATCAAAACCCCTAGCCTGCCTAAAATGGTGCTCAGCTTCTGTGGAGTTTCTCATATTAGAATTTCAGTCAGGTGCTCTCTTGGACCAACTGGTGAGGTGAGTATCTACGAGTCCAGCTGTGATGGTGGAAGTAAATACCATCTCTGGCTACCCACATGGTCAAGCTGGCAGATCAGAAGACTTATGGGACTCCTTAATCACTTGAGAGCAAAGTGTCTTGGCTGAAATGTCATTGGCAGCCTGAGTTAAGCAGCTGGACTTTGTGTGGAGCTGCTGAGAGATGAATTCTTATTGCACTCCACTGATTTGCAACCCCAAGTTGTTTCCTTCAAAGCTTCTGTGTGTACCCTGACGGTGTCCTCTTCAAGAAAAAGAAAAAGAAAAAGAAAAAGAAAAAGAAAAAGAAAAAGAAAAAGAAAAAGAAAAAGGGAGAAATAGAAAAAAGAAAAAAAGAAAGTGTTTTTTCACTTAAAAAACTGATTTTCTTTTCATGGAGAGCACTTATTTGTTGTTATCCTGAATTTAGTTTAATTTAGGCTTGATCAAATAATAAAGAACAGAAGGTCCCTGTTAGAGAAACTTGTCCTTTTGGGTTCAATTTGCTCAGCTTCTTAATATGACACCACTTGTTGTAGACAGCAAAGGTCCTTCACAGTAACATAAAAGCTTGAAGAAAGTCAGAAATTTATAGCTGTAACAGCAGTTAGTCATGACAACTCTACATTCCTCTTGAGTGAGGTTTAGTATTTAGAGCATGGTTGGCTTAATTTTACTTCAAAAATCTCTTATTCTACTTATTTACATTTTTTTTTATGCAAAAGATTTTCAAAAGAAATCTCTGCCAGTGTGGTACAAGAATGTTTCTTTCCTCTTCTCATTACCTTATGGGAGGATGTCACGGAACTTGACATTCTCAGTTCTGTAACACTTTGGCTATTATTCTACCAGAGAAAATAAGGCAGTTGAGAAAAAAGTAGCAATAAAATACGCTAAAATCAAGTGTCAAATATAGCTTAAGTGACTTCAGTCAAGAACTTTCTTTTTCTATTATAAAGCTTGGTTTTTCATCTGTTCATATTTTTATAGAGAAAAAAATACTACTTGTAGACATGAATGAGTTAAACATTCCTGGCTTATTAACTTTTTACTTGAAGTAATAAAACTTTTAAATCAAATGTAACATTTCTTGTATGAAAGCTGCATATTGCAGTTAATGATCTGAATTCTAAATTCTTTGTGAGACTTATTTAATTAAAGGTCTTGGTGAAGCTAAATTACTGGCTCACCAGTACTAGCAATAGCAGTCCTAACCACTGTTTAAGAAACTACTAAAAACTCCCTTACAAATTCACCATGTAAGCACATAAAGCTGATAGTCTGATGGACTGGGAAGTGACAACCTTTTCTGCAAATGATCCTTGGTGCCACAGACATTATTATATTTGAGAAAAGACCTTTTAAGAAGTCAGGTAAACTTGATGCATTCAAAATCATTGAACACCTGATCCATCACTGACTTGGAATTTGTCCTGTGTACAATTGTAACAGCTTCCATCTGACAGTTCATCTGAAAGAATTGGGCCTAATAAGGAGGGCAGAGGTTCTCAGCTAATGAGCAAGTCAAGGTTCTGATCTATTAGGTTAGATAGAAACTACCCATCTTTGAGACTTAAAATAGGACTGTGGCTTTGGCCTTGTTTTGAAACACTTATTAATCATTAGTGGCTTAATTCCACAGAACACCTGAAGTCAGTGGAACTATTCACAGGAGTAAAAACTTCATTACTGGACCACAGAAGTTCAGGACATTCCTTGAGATGTCGTTAAATCTTTCTCAACCCTTCAGCCCCAATTCCTCAACATACTGGCTCATCATCCAGGGAGGGTAAGTTCAGTCTTGGTTCTTTCGCACCACTCAGCCCCCTCTTTAAGTCTGTGAGAAATGTAATAATTGGAAGAGTAATTTCTTATAATCAGAATTCTTGACTAGTAGGAGAGCAAGTGGGTTTTTTTTGATACAAAAAAAGTTCTATTTTTAGTTAAGCCTTAGCTCAATATGTTTTGTTGAATCTTTTTCTTTTCCTTTTCCTCTTTCTCTTCCATTTTCCAAAAAAATATGTCAATATTATTGAGATAATAATTTCTGTTAATATCAATAAAAATGTCTATGAATATATTTATGTATATATATATATATATAGGAGCTTTCAGTCACAACATAAATAAAAATAATAATGAATTATCTGTGAAATAACTAATAGAGATTTGGAGTTGTGCTTGAGTAATGTCACCCTGGAGCTGCTTTGGTCACTGCTAGCTTGTTCTCTGTTGTGACTTATTTTATAATGTAAATTGACCCCCAGAAATCTGTGCTAAATAAAATCTTACAGGAATTTATCTTGACTGCTCTGAAACACAGTCCCAAAAGCTGTTAATGTTCTTGTGCTAAGCACCAGACTTTTGTGCTAATAGTATTTTGAATGAGACTTGGTGTTTTATTATTGTCACTAGGTACTCTACTAGAGAGGTGGTTGGGGCATGATATAGTTGGGATGCCATAATGCTTTGTAATCATTAGTATTCTAGAGGGAAGAGTGGAAAGAAGAAAATGAGCTGAAGCTGCACATGTGAGTGCTAGTCCCTGATGGAGCAGTGTAAGCCCATCATAACAAACTACTGTTGAACTAAAGACACAGATGGTGAGATCAGAAAGACCTCAAAAGATGTCTTTTATGAATCAGGCATATGAGGACTAGTGTTACATGCATTGTTTGGTAAATGCTTGTCTTTATTGAACAATACCTGAACTTTCACCAATTTCATGGTTACAATGAGCTCTTCAGGTAAGGGAGTAAATGCTGTCACAATTTTGCCATAGGAAGCAAATGTTCCTCACAAGAAACTACAGAAATATGACCTATCATTCCTTTAAAAATCAGATATAAACAAATATGGCAGTTTTTTTTTCTCATTAGTTCTCATGTATTTGCATGTATTATTTCCACTTAGTATATATAACCCTGTGCAAAAACTGTAACTGTATTACCTTCCATTGCCAGTGCTGCTCTTCAAGGTACAGTGCTTTGGGTGGCTATCCTTTGCCCTTAACTGATCTAGTCAGTTAATAACTGTAAAGGTTTGATCTGCATAGTCTTCTAATATCAGTATAATTTCCACCTCCAGAAAGCACTTTCTGTATGATTCATGCTGATGAAATAAGGTTTACTACAGACAGTAGGTCATGTTTTGCCAGTGTAATCATCTAGAATATTTACTAGACAAAAATGTTGTTACAGAATTAACCTTTAAATGACATTAAAAGTTTTGAGTGTCAGCCTAGATTAAGATAATTGTTTGCTACTTGTCTGTTTTAACATTTATTTTCAATAATTATTGTGTTAAGTTAGCCCTTAAGTAGTACCACTAACTCCTGTATTCTCTGGATGACACAAGCAGAAGACTAGTCCACCTTGCAAATGTGTACTCAGGCCAAATGAAGATAGATAATAAGGATAGTGGCAAAAGATTGGTTTTATTCTCTTTTGCACAGCTTGAATTCTTCCCTGTTTAATGTGTGACAGAAGTAATCCTATTTTGTGGATTCTAAGTCTAAGCAGCACAAATTCCATTTTCACTTAGTCTATTAAGTGAGTCTGGTCCCACAGCATAAGACAGCATTACTCCAGACTGTGCTAATATACCTAACTTTGTTGCTACTCTATATAAAGTAGTATTTTTCATCTTGTCATCTTTAGAAACATGTAAGAAATGATTTGACATCCTGGGCCATGTAGAGCCTGCTTTCGGAACCTGCTGACTGGTGCTTCTCTGACATCAACCGCAGCTTTGCTAAGGCAAAGTAAATGTCATAAAATGTTTTGTTCTACAGCAGACACTGGCAAATAATTGGCATCTGTTTTCTGTTGTCTAGCTGCCATTCTGTTTTCTGAAGCAGAAGCTTCCATTCTCATCTAATTCCTTGTCAAATTCACTCTCCTAAGGGACTGAAAAAATTGTTGAGAAAAAATATGAAGCATTCTGTTAAAGGAAACATACAAAGTTTCATAGTGATTTCTCTCCAATTAATTGTTCAGACTACTTGGGATTTCTTAAAATAACACAAATAAATTCTCAAGAAATGTTTATCTTTACAATTGAAAAATTCTTCTGCTACATAGTATAATTCCTTCTGATTTTGTCAGGATAATCTTGAAAATTTCCATCAGAGTGCAGTTATTTTTGTCATCAGATTCAGAAATTTGCCAAAATGCAACATAAGATATATGTGTACAGTAGGTAGATTTTTCAATTGTATCCAACTCTTGGCTAGCAGGATACAGAATGCTTATCAAAATAAATAGCTGTATTCAGCTCCTTGCTGGTAATGTTTTAAAGCAGATAAAGTAGCACTCTGACTTCAGGAGTTCTTTTGGCTAAGCATGACATTAATATTCATTAACATGCTTTCAAATATATTGCCAGAGTGGTAACAAAATCAACACCTTATAATTTTTACTTTGAAACTAAGCCAAAGTGTAGTTGGTCTTGTCACTACATATCTGTGTGCATGGTACTTAAGATATCACCATAAACACTGAATAAAAACATGATTTCTTTATTAAGTGAAGACATGTTGCAATTTTATCATAAACTGATATTGTTTGACTACATAAACAAAATGCATGGTAAAGGACTAAGATGCAGGCAATAGGATAAGAGATGAGATCAGCTTTTGTTTTTGCTCTGATATGTTTTCATAGTTTGTTAGTGTTAGATGCCAAATAACACCCAGAAAACCAATTCCAATTTTTTTAATTACTGCTTGCCATTTAAATAAAGTCTTAAACAGTTACTTAAGTTTATGGGCAGTATTTGCCTAGAGTAATGCATAATCAGATAAATTTTCAACATTATTTCAGCTCAGACCAGCATACGTACATCAACAGTAGAATCTGTTCTTAGCACAATTAGCTTCACTAAAATTCAAATTGTACAGCTTTGCAAAACAGGTTGCAAATTTCATCACTGCTGTAAAACGAAGATACACTTTTAGATAATGGGAACCTGCATTTATTTATGAGCAGTGTCACTAAACAGTTTGGAGATATAAATACAAAAGAGTAGGAAGAAATTTGCTTCCAGAGCTCTAATTCTGAAAGTTTAGTTTTCTAGGATAAGCTGAAATTTCTTGCGTGATCACTGACTTTTCATGTATAGTGCACGTGATGTATTTCTGCCTAAATCCTATTCAGTGCCTCATGTGAATTACTATTTTTTTTTCTGTCTAGTTCCTAGCAGATTTAGAGCCTGAATCACCACGAAACTTTATCAGATTGTTTACCACAATGTCACAGCTGTGACCTGGGACTGATAGGCCCATGACATGTAGGAGAAAAACAGTTACTGAATCAGAGAGGCTTGGTGCTAGCAAGATAATGTGGAGAAGTTTTGTTTTGCATAGCCTGTTTAGCTGTACAAGTTATATGACAAAATGGCAATAATTTCATCTTGAGAACTGTGAATGTGTATTTTTGAAATAATGAGGTCTCACTGAAGTAATTATTTCTCCAAAACCTTATCGTTCTATTCTTGATCAAGAACAGTTGGCTTAGACTTTATTTTAGCTTTACCATTACTTACACAGCATCCTGAGATTTGTCCTCCATCAGTCTGTTACTGTTCCTAGTTTTACTGTATGCTACTTACCTCTCACATTATTTTGCTTCTTCCTCCTTTAAGTCTTCCATTATGTAGTCATAATGATATATCATGTAAATTTTTGGTGAAATATTCTCTATAGTACTTTCAGCTCCTTTAATATCAGGACACGTACTGCAGTTTTGAACTAATTTATTTTTTAAGAAATGTCTGTATATGTTATGAAACCTTTTTTACAAAGGAAGCACAAATACTTCTTCAATTTTTAAAAATATTTTTATAACATTGTAGACTTTCTTGCTTCTATTTGACATCTGTAGTTTTGGTCCTCAATGCTTTTCTAATTTTAATTTTTTTCAAGTTGACCTGTTGATCTATTGCAAACAAGCTCTAATCACCTTTGCTTTTAGATCCTCATACCTACAGCAGCACTACTGCTGTGTTACTGCTGTGGTATTCTCCTTTCTACTGTGATTTATAGCAAACTGTTCTTGAACTCTTATCAAAGCATAAACATATTGTTACTATTCTCTCTATCACAGAAATAGCTACAACCAGACATTATAAAAAATCTTTCCCTGTAGCAGAATCTTGTTCTATGTAAATATTCTAGCAAATTGAAATTTTCAAATTTTTCTATGAAGTGCAGATCTTATAAGGAAACCATATCTATCCTGTGACTCAATTACAATTTTTGATGCATTTTTGGTGCATTTTTGGTTTTTAAGTATGCATTTAAAAGCATGTTTTGGCATAGTATAATTCAGTCAAAAGGCCAAGTACTTAGGATTTCTTTAATTTGTTGTAGGCAAAACAGCTTCTAATTATAAATTTTGAGGTGTGATCACGTGAATTACACTTTTAAACAGTTTTAGCAAGCTTTTTCTTTTTTTTTTTAAGTCCATGGCTTACTTCTTTTTAACTGAGTGGTAGCTTTGTCTGTGGGAATCATGTGAGTAAAGCAGTTGTGACTGGGTAACTGGGCAAGATTTCCAGTGCATTAGAAATAAGAAATTCATTAGTATCAAGAACTAGGATCTTCACAATAAGTGTGTTGATATAGGAAATGTACTTCCAATGCACAAATAATTGACAACAAAGTACTTTCTGTAACTTTCACCCATCTAAAAATAAAAAAATGAAACCCTGAAATTTCTTAATATTTTGATCTGGATTAAAATTGTAGAATGCGACGGTTGCTGTTTCACTGTAAAAAAAAAAAATGCAGATTTTGAAATTGATCTTGTAGTCATGATTTTCAGCCAAGAGAGAAAAGACATTGTACATTTTTAAACTAATTTTTTACTAAGGTCAAAACAATTTTGGAAAAATACCTTTTGGAAAACATGGAAATGTTTTGTGGGAGAATTGATTTATTCAGAAGTTTCAGTGAAAACAGGTTTTTCTCCCAACTATTTGCTTCAATTCTGCTCTTTTAGGCTGGCTAGTTACAAGCTTCTTGTATCTTTGGGAATTTTTAAAATATTTTCTAAAATTGGTATTTTACAGTTTCTTTCTCATGGAACCAAAAAGGATTCAATAGATTCTGCACTATCATTCCCCAATATTAAAGTGAACTGTTTTGTTTTTGAGGCTTATCCACTACAATTTTGTTGTTTTGATTTATTGTTATTTTATTATCTGACTTATTATTTCCTGCTACCATCTGAAATGAATGAGTGAAGATGTAACTTCATTTCTGTCCCCAACTGCTTCCTTTTCTGATGTCTGCCATTTTCTTGTGGATCAGAGTTCCAATATGACCGTGCTCTTGAAAGGGAAGCACTGAATACACAGCTCATTTATCAAGGTGAAAGTGTTTAAGTGTGACCTTAAGCACATGCTACTGCTTGTTAGTTTAACTGAAGCTACACAAACATGATAAAAGGTAACTGACCTTTATTCTGTACTCCAGGTTTCTGTTTGATGATGTTCTCACTTTGTCCAGAGGTTTAACAAGTGTTTACTTTTTAACTAACTCTCTGATTACATGATTTTCTTTTCTCTACTCTCTTCCTTCATCATGTGATACAGCTTTTTTCTTAAGTCTCTGACATTTCAAGTGAGGGTCACTGTATTTATGCAGTGCCAAGAACTAGAAACAGTCTTTTGTGCTGTATGCTCTTCCCCATTGTTCTGCAAATTAGTCAACATGAAACCAGATAGTGATAATGTGTTGTTATGGTTAAGGTTAACAAGCTACTGATTATTTCCATAGACTACAGTTCCAGACACATTATTTTAAATGGATTGCTTTGTTGAAGCAGTTGATAAAAGTTCCAAACTTCCCCTTGTGTTGTGTTAAAAGATGTTATAAGCCTGTAGAGGGTTAGGGAAACATTACACAACAGGAACAGTTTACTCTGTCTAGTGTATTACAGATTGCTTTTATGGTCAGTACACTATAACTCCAAGAAATATTGTCTGATAACAAAAGGATGCTGTGCTATGTTTCAAAGATTAAGCCACCCCTCAAAAAAACCTCTGTTAAGCAACCTATTTTTACCTTTCTGGTGCATGCAAGAAATTTAACAAACTGTCATTCAGTTAACCTCACTTTCTAAACTTGATCAACTTGCAAGGCCACTAATTGCATATAATCTTGTCTTTCCCAGGGAAAAAAAGTGTTTTCCATTGTTGAATTGATTGCAACCAGGTACATTCTAGTTGAGTCCTTAGCAAAACTACAAGCTTGGAAAAATCTAACCCTTAAGATTAGTGAAAGTTTTTAAAAGAGCAGGATGGGAGCAAACAAAGAAACAAACACCTACCTATGTTTGTGAGATACATAAATGTCAGATTGGAGATTAGGGTTAGCATTTTAGAAGTTGATATTTCATTGACCCAGTAGGAGTCTTACAATTTACTTCAGAACATTTATGTGTTTTTAAAATACTAACAAGAATATCTTTTACTTCTCTAGCTCTGAATGAAGAAAATTTATTTTGAAAATCACTAGTCAAATCTAGATTTTTCCTAATGGCCATGCCTCATGCTGTGATTTTCACTATTCCCACAGGAAAAATAAAAGTGAACAGAAAACTAGCAAAAAAACTTGGAAAACTTTTCTGTAATTTTTTAGCCAAGGGTTGTGAGTACCACCAACTGGGTCATTACTGACAAGCTTGTATTTTTACGCTTTATCACGCTGGTTGACACTCATGTACTCCAAAGAAAAGTAGCTGAACATTGGCACTTGTTCTGCCAACAAGGAAAGGTGCATTGTGTAGAAGTGCTTTGACAATCAATTATTAAGAATCCAGAGATGACAATTCATATACATGTATATAAGTCGATAACCTTTGGGCACTTAATCTCCACGGATCACAGGAGACAGTGACAGAAAGTATCAAGGTCAGTGATAATGAAGTCAAAGTGATGATGAAGACCAAATGCAACCTGCTCCAGCTCTAAGAAAGAAAATCTTGCAGGGACCTTTGCAGAACTGTAAAGTGTACTATGGGACATCATGTGAAAAAGGTAGGTTTAATATCCAACTTCTTCTATTGCATTTGTTTTGATAAGTCCTTGCTTCTGCTCATGTGTTTTACAAAACACATACCTAAACTACTAAATTCTCAAGATTGGATCACTCATTTTCAGACCTCTCTTGCTTACCTTGTTCTTCAGTAACAAGTTCCATATGGCAGAAGTATGCATTCAGAAAAGAAAGAAAAATATGCAAGCCTGATACTTTACTGACAAACGGTAAGAATTATTTAAGCATACAAGAAAATGCAGGTTGTATGCCTGTATCACAGGATGTTTGTGTGATAGAAAAGCAGTAAGGTAATTTGTTCTCTCCTTGTGCAGTATTATAAATATTATCATTTTCTTGAGAGAGATTGAAATAAAATATCTCACTGTTAGCATCTAAATGCAAAGATTAAGTTCAAAAGCTAGTGTGACAAATATTCAATTTTCCATGCGTAAAATGGGCACTTGAATAAATAGCTTTAATTCAAAACAGTATGCGTATATCTCTCCTACTTATGAAATTTATTAAATCTATGTATACCTACCTATGTAAGATAATTAGTCCAACAACTCATCACGATCAATGAAATGATCACTATTACAGTTAGGATCAAGAAATACCCTTTCTAAAATACCAATTCAAAAATCACAGCAGAAAATTAGGGTTACAAAATTCATCTGCTGACAAGAATTGTAGAAATCATATATCAGGTGCACGCAAGCTGCATTTTCACTTGCAGTACTTTTCAAAAAATATAGTCCATTACAATTCACTAGCTAGATTCAAGGTCAAATCAGGTCTTAAATATATCAGACAGACATAAGTGAACAATCTATATTTTTCATTAAGATAATTCTCTCATTTCCTCTGAAAAACAGAATTTCATAAAACAAATGTGAAGATTTATTTAAAACTTAGCACAAAAAAGAAAGAGGGGTTGTGGCTCTTCTGTGATTTAGAAAATACAGAGAAAACATATATTTAAAAAGAATCAGGAAGTGTGGTATCGTTGTGATGAGGTACAAGAGAACACCGTGTGTGTTTGTGTCCTGTGCTATTGTCGCAATGGGATATTCTATCATTTTGTAGAAGTTATGAGTGTTCTATATATACACAATACCTCACAGGCTCTATGAAGACATGAACTCTAAATCAGAAACCATAAATTGATGTGGTCTGGGAGAATAATTTGGAGAAGTATTATGTGCTTTTCATGTCTTTCCACTCTTTCTAATAGGTTCCCATTACTAGCCTCTGTCAAAGTTGGAATATCATATTCCATGGCTGTCTCTGAATTCTTGGTTGAATACAGCCTGTTCTTAGGACTGATCATGTCACAGGCCTTAGCACAAATGGATACTAGAGACACTGAGGCAGCACTTTTGTTTGCATTGGCAGATTTTTAGTGTATCTGAGGGGGAAATAGTACTGGAAAGTAAATGGAAAAAGATGAGCCTAGTGCTTGAGCACACTGGGGATATAAACTTCTCCTAGAGTATTTCGGAGTTACTCTCTGGAACAAAAGGGTAGCAGGGGAAGGATATCTCCTGGGAGTCATAATTCATGTTCCAGTCTGCTTATTGAATGGGGCAGCTCCTTGAAAGATTCATAGATTTTAAGGTCATTTATGATTGTCTTGCCTGGCTTGTGTGACACAAGCCATAGAATTTCATCCCTTCAGTGTTGCCTTCCAGCCCATTATGATTATATATTACCCAAAGTATACATGTACTTAATGATTCTCCAACAATAAAAGAAATAAAAAATTAAAGGATATAAACATAGCAACTTGTCTAGTGCTACTGAAGAGCAGAGATGGCATTGCTGCTTGTCAAGTTTTAAGTCATGTGAGAGGAAAAATGAGTATCTAAAAACACTTTGAATGCTCCAGATAGGCTTTCTTTGTGTAAATTGTAGACAGTGAAGAGAAACAGAGCAATCTGTCCTATTATCCCTCTATATGAGGAGAAGACTATCCGTTCCCCAACTGTGCTTGCAGCGCCCTTTGCTGAGTTGCTGCCACAGATGTAAGCAAAGGGGCACAGAGAAGAAGTGGCAGTATTATCATTGGAGAAGATGAATGTAGTGGCACTTCTAATTTATTTAGTATTCAGGATTTCAACTTTAATTAGGATTCTTTTGTCACATCATTCATCAAATGCTCTTGAAAGAAATGGAAATGAACACCAAAGTTTCTGTTGCCTCAGGCATGCTTTAAGTACTTTTACTTGGTTTATTGTTGTTCAGTTCAGTGAAATAGTTTACTTGTGATGGTTCACTTGGCTGTAACTGAAATTCAGAAATGGTAAAATGAATATATGATCTTTAAAAGTGCAGTTTTGTGAAGTCGTGTAGCTCCTAACATGCCTTTAATTTAAAAAAAAGAAAAAAAAGCCTTTCTTTTTTTAGGATGAATGTGTTGTATACTTACCAGCTTTTGCCCTAAGAAGTCAGCATCAAGTTAGCTAGCATAAAAATGCTTTGTGGCTGCTGGAATACTTGTAAGTCACAGACTGTCTGCAACTTATAAACTGCACTTATGTTTGGAGGAATCCGTGTAAGTTACTTGCTGAAACTATTCCTGTTTTAGATGAAGCTCAATTTATCTACAGTAGCACTATCTGCATCTGGAAATGTTGCTGTATTGTCACTCCAACTCCATGCTTTCTATTGTAAAATTTACATTATCCTGACATAATGGCAACTGTGTTGATAAACAATTCTCCTTATATTCCAGCTCATATAGCAGAGGTCCAGTCATACATTTGAATAAAAAGAATGTGAACCAATATTACAGTCTCAGACTGTGCACCATGCCAGCAAAGCTACTGACTCTTGTCACTGAAGTAATTACCTGGACTTAAAAACTCATAGTTGAAAATCAAAAGGCTGTCTTAGTTTCTAACAGAAGTTACGCTTCTCGTAGTGTCTAGTATGAATTTATCTTGTACCTCAGAGATACTGATAACATCCTGGCAGTGTTGAACGGAGCCGAGGACATAACTCACTTCCGCATTCCTCTGCCAGTGAGATAGTTAAGGGGGGCATAAGGAGCTGGGAACTGGGAGGGGACAGGACCAGGGCAGCTGACCCAAATTGACCAAAGAGCTATTCCATCCCATATAACATCATGTGATTGGTTCGGGGGGTTTCCGGGTTCTCTTCATTACGTAAGGGGCTAGCTGGGAGGAAGGGTCACCAGTGGCTGTGAGCCCTTGCTCTGCGTATCCTCTTTGTGTATATATATATATATGTACTGTTATTTCTTTTGTTCTCTTTACTCTTTTAGTAAATAGCATTTATCTCAACCCACGCATTTTACTGCATATCTCTCTACTTCTCTCCCCCGTCCCATTTGGGGAGGGGGGAGGGTGAGTGACTAACTGTGTGGAACTTAGCTATCTGCTAAGTCAAACCATAACAAAGGCTTATTAAGCAATTACTTCTGAGAGTTCTGTGATTGATCAAGACTTGTTTGTGGTGCTTATGGAGATGAACTGCAGCATCTAAGGATGAAATGTCATGACAGTCTGATGAAGTTCCCACTGACTGGAAAAGGGGAAAGATAACCCCCATTTACAAGAAGGGGAAAAAAGAAGATCCTGGAAACTACAGGCCGATCAGTCTCACCTCTGTGCCTGGCAAGATCATGGAGCAGATCCTCCTGAAGGCTCTGCTAAGGCACATGGAAAATCGAGATGAGGTGTTTGGTAGTAACCAACATGACTTCACCAAGGCACAATCATGCCTGACAAACTTAGTGGCCTTCTATGATGGAGTTACAGCATCAGTGGATAAAGGGAGAGCAACC
>WBMW01006458.1:0-23388 GCA_013396635.1 Penelope pileata | reverse complement strand
GCTGGAGCACCTCCCCTATGAGGACAGGCTGAGAGAGTTGGGACTCTTCAGCCTGGAGAAGAGAAGGCTGCGGGGGGACCTGATAGCAGCCTTCCAGTACCTGAAGGGGGCCTACAGGAAAGCTGGGGAGGGACTTTTTACAAGGACAGGTAGTGACAGGACAAGGGATAATGGTTATAAACTGGAAAAGGGTAGATTTAGACTAGATATAAGGAGGAAATTCTTCACTGTGAGGGTGGTGAGACACTGGAACAGGTTGCCCGGAGAACTTGTGGATGCCCCCTCCCTGGAAGTATTCAAGGCCAGGCTGGATGGGGCTTTGGGCAACCTGGTCTGGTGGGAGGTGTCCTTGCCCATGGCAGGGGGGTTGGAACAAGATGATCTCTAAGGTCCCTTCCAACCGGAACCATTCTGTGATTCTATGATCTAAGCATGTGCAAGTTCTGACTATCAGTTTTCCTGCTGTTTGGGATGTTAAAGATCTATTCGTCATGAATCCTCTTGTTTCCGACAATATATGCAATTTTATGTAGCTTTTCCTAAAGTAGTATCTTTCTCTCTCTGTCTCTCTCTTCCTCCTCTACTCACCCTCTTTTAATTTTGTGTTTTGTGGTTGCTTATTTTCAAAAAATCAATAGTGAAGTTTGAAGAAACTTTGTCCTTTCGGAGCCATCTTCTCAATGTTTAGCTGAAAGCTATGTGGAGAAAGAAGAGATGTTTATACAGATCTATTGTCACATAGTGTTTTCATAGGAAATATTCCTCATACCCAAAGATAATGTTTTTGGGGTATTTAAAACTTGTGTTCTTATTACTAAACATTTTCAGTAGGTCTGCAATCTCTCTCCAGATTTTCTTCTAGTTTAGAAGAGCTATAAATTACACTTCAAAAAGAGGACATTCTCTGAGAAACATATGATGATACAAGTTGGATGTGTACTGAAATGTAAGAACTATCACAAGCCTACAACACTGACAGTCTTTGAAACTGGAGATAGGCTTCAGCTCTACAAAGTATTTAGTGCACTTTTTGGTGGAACTTTAAGATAATAAACAAGAAACATCTGAGATAACCAGAATTGTCTACAAACTTGTCTAGCTCCTGGTGCAAACAATTAAACATTTCAATAAACTTAAGTGGAAATGAGACCTCGTAAGTTTTTGAACGCTGCCAAAAAGAGAGAACACTTTTTATACTGTTATTCAAATGCAGGAGAGTAATATATTTCAGGACCCTTTCTTTGCACTGTTTGACTTCTGCAGTGTGTCAGCTTTGAAGTGTAAAACAGTTTTTCAAAGAGCTCAAATGAAAATACACATTTTAAGTATAATGCAAATAAAAATAATGGAGTCTGTATGTCTTTAAAGTTTGAACAAATATAGTTAATTATAAAGGATTATTTCCAATAACTGGTACACTGAAACACAAGTATATTGATGAAATTGTTATGGAGATCAATTTAGTCTTAAGGAAAATCCCTGGCAGCAGAAACTGCAGTGGTAGCTAAAAGATCTCTTTTATAGTAGTACATCATAAACCCAGATTTTGTGGGTGCCTAAAGCCAGTTCTGAGTATAAATAAATTGTAGCTCTGAGAATATTATCTATGCCTTGTACTTCAGAGCTGTCAGTCAGTATTTTTGATCATTAGCCATCTGTGATTATTTTAATTTTTGCCAGCAGGAGAAGGAACTCTTTTCCACCAGGGAGCTGTTATTACAATATAATTTATATGTAAAGAGCTCATTTCATTAGAGGAAAAAAAACTTTTAATATTTTTTTTTCCCCAAAGTTTAAAAGAAACTCATAGCATCTTAAATATTTGTTTTGCGTCTCTTTTTGATCTACTTGGCACGGTCCATGTAAAAGCATTTAACATTTTGCAGGAAGAGTTAACTAATTCTTTGTCTTTAGTTTACTTTTCAGGAACTAGAAACAGAGACAGTTGAAGATTTGAAATATTTAAAAAGATAAAGTACTGTTTTTCATCTTCACTTAAAATTACTCCATTTTAGACCCTACCTATGTCTTTACCACATGCTAGTTAAAATCCCTATAGGGTCATTTTCAATTTACCTCCCATCAGTCTGTTTAAAGAATGACTTTATAATGACTTTGTTTTTACTAGGAACGACTTGCTGAAATGAAAATGTTGCATCTCCTTGATTTACTGAAATGAAACTCTGCCCAACGTTATAGTATAGCGCTATATTTTTATTGACATTGTAAATGCCGACATTATAAACTGAGCAAGTTAAATTGGTTCAGAAGAATACTAACATAAAATAAATTAGTTTATGAAATTTACTTAGCTAATTCTGACTTTTTTTTTCCCCAAATAATTCCTGTTTGTCAATTATGCCAAGTACCTGTTGCCATTATTTTCAGCCTGACTTTGAGGTCTTAAGATTTGGAAGTATTTAAGTGAACTTGAGAATAAAATTTGTATCAGTATGATGTCGGTTTCTGTCTACATATTGTGCCTGCATTTCATATCTTCAAAATGCAAGGGAATTCTCTGTATGCCAGAAATAATTCCTATGCTTTTAAATGCATACTCTTTCATGCACCATAACTGTGTTGCAGATATTGTCTGTACTTTTAGCTGTTCTTTCACAGATCTGCAGGAAGCTGCTGTAAAAACAATGAAAATTGATGCCTATGGTTGAATTGCTTTTTCTTGGTATGACTAAGCTTTTAAGCTTTAATTATATTTTTCTTAAGGCAACTTCATGTCTTTGAAATCTGAATTTGAATCAATTCAATGATCACTGAAATATAAGACCAGATGAATAGTCACTGTCAGTTGTACATATACTTCAGCATTTGCAGAGTGTTTCTGTTTTATACCATCTGATCATCTGGTTGTATGACATACAGATATGCTTCACATAGCAGCTCTTCCAACATCTTTGATCAGGTGAATTTTAGTAAACAGTGTGAGAATTAGTTGTAAAAGTCTCTCTACTGAACAGACAAACAAAACCTGACATTGTTAGGACATGCAATTGTCCTCATAATCACATCATTAAAAAACAACAACAACAACAAAGAAGAAACCAGTAAGAAGAAAGTAGATACATTTGAATAGAATAAAATCTGTAAAGTAATAGTTAGTTACTTATACTTGAAGTTATAATTGGACTCTGTGTTCAAATCTTGCACTCTCAGCTATGTTAGGTGTGCCCATGGGTATCACTTTGCTCTTGTACTTTCTGATTTTTCACAAGGAAATCCATGAACAAAGGAAGTAAGGAAAACAATTTCTTTTCTATATTTTCGTCTCCTCACTTTCTTTTATGACATCCAGTGAGGAATGATATAACATTTTCAGTGCTAGGCAATACAAGGTCCTTTCTTCCTTTCCCAAATGTACAGTACCTTATGTTACTAGTGAAACACAGCACAAGTAAATAAGTAAGGCAAAAGAACTGTCTCGAGAATCTGATGACCACACTACAAACGATGAAGTGGGATCTAGGGTGAATGGATACCTCAGATTACCTCAGCCCATGAAATTATACCTTCCATGGGATCTCTTCTGTGTCATATTTGCTGAAACTGGCCAGTAAATCTGTTGTTATAGGAACAGGTTATGCGCCAGTACATCATAAATATATAACATATAGCCTCAAAAATGACAATTGAAAGATTTCATGAAGATAGCACTCTATATGCACGTCTGTATGCTAAATTCGGATTAAAAAAAAAAAAACTCTTGAAAATTGTAACAGTTGCAATTTATATGGTAAACAGTGTAGTGGAAGAATCATCCAGTACACATTTTTCTACATTTTTAACAAAACTACCTGCTATTCTGGTTCTGTTAAACAAAAATATCCTTTGGACAACCTGAAAATAATTATCTTTTTACCTCTGTATAGATAAATTTGATTTGATTTGATTGAATCTATATTTATCCTCATGTGGCTCCTGGAGCACTCACGAAATTCCATAATTCCAGTCTATCAGGGCAAATCTGCAAGTAAAAAAACTCATTTTTACCAGCAGGTATTCAATGAACGTCAGGTGGCAAATAAAGCACTTAGTGAATTGTTTTAATTGCATTTCTCTTGTATATTTCAGAACTTGAGAAAGTTTTAGAAAACAGGAGAGGATCAGGAGGAATTTTTTTGCTTTCATTTTGCTCCATCTCCACTTGCTTTCAGAAGAGACTTGCTTATATAATTTCACTACCTTTCTTCTTTTCAGGTGTGGATGATATTTAAACTGCTACAACAGAGGGTATGTTGCAGTTGAGATGTACATCACAATGAATACAAAAGCAAAGAGATAAATTTGCTGCATTTGCTCAAGAATATAAAGCTTTTAACCTAAGACTGTTGTCATGGAGTGCAAAATAAAACCATTTTCTCTTGGAAACTATATAATAGTGAAGGTTAGCAGGTTTTTCTGCAGGTACAATTTCTGCCATTGGTTCATTTTATAGAATTACTTGTATAATTTCTCCATAGTCCACTGAAGTTAATACTGTGCTACAAAAATATCATTAGCTGGAAAGCTCGAACTGCTGGTGTTCAGCTCAAAATCTTTTTTCAGTTATAATATTGTTCTTATTATTTTCCCTTCATGCAATAAAGAGAGCACAGAATATAATGCATACCCTCTGTTAATGAGGATTTGAGGCTGAGTTGGAGATTCTTAAACATAGGTCAGTCAATGAAGCTGCTAAAGGTCTCTGCGTATAATCTTTGTCTATGGACACTTCTCAATAATCATGTTGAATTTCGTTATTTTCAAGACTTTTGATTGGATTCTCTGGAACTGCTAAACTCAGCCTGTGAAATATTAACTGTATGTACAAGAATATGTGAAGCAATCTTTTGGCAATGGATATGCAAGAAGCTCTATCCTGTAATGACTCATATTGCGGAAGTAGCTCCATAAAATCATGAAGAGCTAGTGTAACTGTAATCATAGATGTTCCTGTACATTGCAGGGAAGTTGGACTAGATGGCCTTTAAAGGTCTCTTCCAACTCTAAGGATTCTGTGGTTCTATGATTCTAATTTGGAGATATAAACAGACTGAGGATCAAGGAATGGTAATTGTGCTCCATTTCTGATTGATCTTCTTTGTATTATAGAGTGATAAGTGCTTGATCCTAAGAAAATTATGTGAAACTTTGGCAGTAAGGTGATGATAAAAGACAATTAAAAGAAAATACATGGATAAAGGAATCAATTAAAACAAGATGAAACTATAACTTGACTTCTCTTTGTTGTTCAGAATTCACACAGAGTCCAAGGCCAATGGCAACCAAATATATTATTTAAATAGGAAACAAAATACAGCCTTCTGGGCGTTCATTTGCTTAAAAAAGTTATTTGTATTTACAATTCTAAAGAAAAAAATCCTTGTAATATATTCAGTTAATACTTTAAAGTGTACAACATTCCTTCTCGCTGAAGGGAGACACCAGAGTGATTACTCAAAGGAAAACTGAAACAAGAAATAATAGGACATAATGAGGAAAATTCCATTGAAGTTCAAGATGAAGGACAATCACCTTCAAAAGATAATTAAGAACTTTAGAAGGTTGAAATCAGCTTCAAAATACATCCTGGTGCATTAAGTTTGTGAATTTTAGTATCTTTGGTATCCAAACATAGGTAGTCAAATGTCTGTCGGTTGTTCCCCTACCTTTGCTTTATTCCACCTTTTCTTCAAAAATTTTTCCAGAGTGCAATAGTTTCATTACCCAGGATTTGCCTTTATCCGAGAAATCCTCATTTCTTCCTCCAAGTTTGTCACTGATAGTTTCATTGGTGAATTAATGTGAAATCTTTTCACTTTGATATGCTCAGAGTAATCAAGAGCAGGAGAATCATGCATTTCCTGACATTTTTAAATGCTTTTAAATTACTTCTGAATTTTGTCTTTTTATTATCCTAATTATAAAAATGAAAGGCAGCAACAACAAAGAGAAAAATACCAAGTTACAAAAAAAAAGAAAAAAAAAAAACACCTCTTTCCCACAATCTTTCTTTAAGTATCTCCTCAGCAACACTATAGTCCTTCAGAGCAAATTTTCCTAATAGAGTCCTCCCTGACTATGTTGGACAAATGTCATGTCCCCTGGCTCTCTTCATCTTGTAATGAAAATTAGACCTATTGCCAGCTACACCTTGCTGATTGCTTCCTACCTGCTGCTAAGGATAATTTGTGCAGTGTAAATGAAGACTTCAGCAGTTGGTGAAAGAAAAAAAAAGGTACAAGAAAGGACTGATGTTCAACATTTGCATAAGACAACCAATAACAACCAACAAAGGAACAGTTCTGCCTAGCTGAAAATGTGAAAAGTGTGTAAAAGATCTTTAAGCTTTCACAATCTTAAGTGTACCAGAGAACATAAATTAGTGTTTTACCAGAAAAAAAAGCATTACATGTGCTTGCAGCTTTTCATTTGCTTAATTCAATGCCAGGAATTGGTGTGTATTTGTTTCCTTATTTATTTTGGCAAACACATTATTGGATGTGCTGAATGTGATTGCTTTTGATGGTTTGAAAGTAAGCAATGAAGGAATGTGCAGTTGTTACTCTGCAGAATATCGTGTACATCCAGAATGTGATCTTTCATATTTATTAGTTGTTCCCAAATACTCTTTCAGATAACTTCTTGCCTCTGAAAGGAGAAAGGAGACAATGGTGTTACAGTGGGAAGGTACAGTGAGGAAGTGAGTTGGAATGGGAGACTGAAATACCAGCAGTTATAGACAGCAAAGCTCTCTGCTCTGTATGGATTCAAATCCAACCAACTTGTCCCATTCCTGTTATGCAACAGGTCACACAGCCTCTTTTTGTCCCTTGTTACGAGAACAGTTGACACTCTTGTGGGAGCAAAAGCATTTACTTTTCCTAATTCACTGTTTAGAGAAAGGGAAACATATTATTTCTAGCTATTGAAGGACTATTGTTGTATTTTACATCCATTTTCTTGGGATGGACTAGAAGTTAATTGGGAATCACAGGGAGTAGAGATGGAAACAGTTATTTTTACCATTGAGTGCATTGTCCTTGTACTGAAAAGCCAGCTGACAAATGCTAGGTGAGACATTCAGTACATTTTCTAGACTAGCAATTCAGATTTGTCTGAGTAATTATTTAACCCATTACGTGCAGGCTCCACATACAGCTTTCACCTTTGTCTTCTGTAAGAAGAGCAGCAAAAGAACTGCATCAATGATCAGTGTATCTTACATACACTGCCATCCATTCTCTTTCTTGCTCCAATGGTCTTGGGTCCTCTCCACACATACACATACACACACATACACATTTTGTTTTTGTCTGTTCTATGTGAGGCATCTATTAACACTAGTCTAAAATATTTTCTGTAGTTTGACAGCTAGTATTTTATTTTGATCCTCTCTGCTTATCATCCCAAGTTTGTGTCTCTTTTCACACTTGTTACCAGCCTCAACAAATTGTTTAGACATTGTTCAGTTCTGGTCCTGCTTCCTAGTGATATTGCTTTTTACCATGGCTAGACACTGTCTCTCCCTCGGTTGCTTTAGTTCTTTCACTTCTAAAGCCACAAAAATCCAATTCATAGCACTTTCTCTGAGATTTTAAAAAAATAAAACCCTTTACATATACTACACACCCAACTAGAAACCTTTTAATCACCTGAGTGCTTGGACAACAGCAGCAGCTCACCAAAACGAATAATATATCCACATGTTGGTCTGAAGTGCGTAAAGCCTTAAAACATACAACTGCACTTTGCAATAAAAGAAACGAACAAAATGGTTTGGATAACCGTTGAAGAGTATACTGAACTCCCAGAAGGCATGAAAGATCTTCAAAGAACTCAGTCTCCCTTGGGAATTGATGGACTTCCTCTCTTTTCAGGCTTCAGCCTAGTCAAATGGTAAGACTGAAAGACTTGTAAGACAATAAGAGGATCCATCTTTTAGCCACACTACGGTGAAGCAAGCTGAGTTTGAGGGCTTTGCCAGGTAAATTGACTTTTCTACAGTTTAAAATTCACCAGAAATTACCAAAGGACTTTTTTTCTATCAAAATAAGACAAAATGTTACATTTCTTGTTCAATTTTTGCTGAGATGTGGAAAGGGAACAGAGAAAAATTTGATTTGTTTCATTTATCTTGCAAAGAGCAGTGCCTGGGAAAAACTTGAATTCGGGCTCAGTGATCCTGGTGGGTCCCTTCCAACTAGAGATATTCTATGATTCTATGACTTCGATACCAAATCAGAATTGCTGGTAGTATTGTTTCTGGCCTGAATGGTGGAGGTAGTTTACCACTGTTTTTGACAATCTCTGGATGTTCCCATGTCCCAGAAGGCATGAGGTATAATTCAATGCATTGGATGTTATTTCTGTTCAGTTCCAATGACAGTTCTAGTCCTCAGAAGGGAGGGACCATGCTCCTGTCCAAAGTCGTTTTTCCCAATAATGAGATCATTGTTTATTTGTTGGTAGTGGAATGAAACCACCCCAGCACTTCCAAGCATTGGCTTTTTTCTTTCTTTTTTCTTTTCTTTTTTTCCTTCTTTTTTTCTTTTTTTCTTTTCCTTCTTTTTTTCTTTTTTTCTTTCTTTGTCTTTTTTTTTTCCTCCTGGATTTTAAACAGTTTTTTATCTGTCTCTTGAAGAGGATATTAGGTGAACTTTTTTTTGAGTAATAATAATAATACTGAAACCAAGTCAGTGAGCTTTGTATGCATTGTGAGAAAAAGGACAGCAGCTGTCACTGCTCTTAAGAATAATTTGTAAATTGTCTGATCTACCCTTCTGAGGTTGTAAGTGTTGACAAGTTAACATCAGGGCAAAGGTAGACCAGTCTGTCAATTACTATTTTCTGCTTCTTGCTCTTCCACAAAGTGCGGCAGCAATTGATTGATTTGATTTTAAAGAGTTCAGTTACATCACGATGACACAGTCCTCAATATGAATTGAAAGAGTAAAATGGTTTGTTTAACTTGTTTTCATGTTGACAGGATCTTTGCACTCCAGGCAATCACTTTGTTTTTCTTACAGCTTTGCTCTTTAGCCACCCAAACAGTGAATGTCAATCAACCTTGTCATATGTTTTTCTTGATGTTCCCTATTAGTCCCTACCACACTTCTCAGCAATCTAACAAATGTGGATATCCTTTTGCCAGTCAGTGCTCTGGTTGTTTGCTATTTTAGGCATTCTCTTCCTATGTTACATTATTGGAATTTCTTAGCAGACATCAGCTTCTCTCTGTAAGATTTCAGCTAAGCATTTGAAAGAGAAGTTAGCACAGGTATGATCATTTAATTAAATTACTGTAGTCATCAAAAATGAAAATTACATATTTGAACTGTCACCCACAGTTTAATTTCAATTCAGGTCCAAACTTCCCGAGGGAATTAGAAAGTGATAATTCCATCACGTTCCCATTAAGAGATTTAAATTTCTTCAGAAAAAAAACTTACATAATCGTCCAAAATTCTGAGCTTCTTTTAGAGACTAATCTGTCCCATTGAACCTTACGAATCTCATATGTAGTACATATATTTTTAATTTCTTTCTTACTCCATCTTCTGTACTCATTTTAATATGTTATTCATATTCACATGTGTATCAGTTATTATTTTAGAGAACTGAGATGAAATGATCAAAAGGAATGCACAGATTAGAATATAATTCAGTACTGAACACATCAGAAAGCAAAATTTTTCATGCAAATTATGTATGATACAGGAATTCTGTGACATGGCACAATAATCTAGATTAATTTATGAAAACAAAACAAGCAAGCAAACAAAAAAAAGCACCACAGGCCAAAGCCGTGCGGAAAGAAAAATTATTGGGTTTCTTAGAAAGGAAAATTTTAAGCAAGTAATGACTTTTCACTCTTTATATTAATGGTTCCTCATATGTAAAAGCTTGAAAATGGACTGTGAAGTCATCACAATTAAAAAAAATAAAAACTGTTGTGTATATATGAGCCCTTATTCATGAAATTATTTACAAATGTTTAAATTCCAATGATTTGAGTGGGGTTTAGTGTGTCCTTATGTGTTGAAGAAATATATGCTGATCAGTAGTGGAAATACACCGTTCATCATTTTCTTTTTTCAAAAATGAGACCTTAGATATGAAGATCTTTCAAAACCATGTAGTTGGAAAGAAATTCTTGTCCTAGCAAGCTTCTGATTTTCGCAGCTGCAGTTTTGCTGATTCTCTGAAGACAATTTGGCCTGTGGACTTTAAATAACACACTGGAAATCTGTGTTGAGGAGAGGTGGGTTTAAAGTTGATTATTGCCTGCAATTACTTTTTCAAACTCAGTAGTAGAGCTGGCAAAAATATTGCTATTGCATCAGACTTTATTTCTGTAATTTATTTTTTATTTTTATTTTTTTTTCACACATGGAAAGTTAGAACATTTTTTCCTGGAATAGGATACATTTAGCTACCTGAGCTTCTCCAGTTTGCTTTTCAAAGACAGACTAGAAATCTGCGTTAAGTAGACACAATTCCAAAATTGTAATAGGCAGTTACAAGTTGCAAGTTTTGATTGCAGACTTTTCAAGTTCTTCAAATTTCTGACCTAGAATTTTATCCTTGAGAGTAAACAGCTTTTTTATTCTTCAGACCTACTCTTCCTGAGCTTGAAGGCAAGTTTCATTGAACACTTTAGACTTTCCACTCTTCTTGTGGAGGGTCTTGTTAACTCAGCATTCTTCTAATGGTTTTTCCTCACTGTGTCGGCTTTTCTCTCTGACATCTTGCGTTACTGCCAATTTCTTTTTTCTGACATTTTAAAAATAATTCAGTAATATTGTGTACCAGATTAGAATCTCTTTTCTTCACTCATTTGTCTCTTATGGTAAATAGTTTCTCAGAAGGAGCTACTTCTTTCTTCGACACAAAATTCAATTTCTATGGCAAAAAATACAGCTTCCTGTAATCTTTTTTGCATTTTTTTTTAATTCAGCTTACACTGAAAATCCACATTAGTTGTTAGACATGCCCTGAAAATAAATCTCTGTAGATTTTCCTCTAGTTCATCTGATATTCTTGCTTGACTTAATTAGCAGGAAATAATTTCTGGAGCACTCATGGATATGGGCCTCTTCCACATTGCTAAAAAGCTAGTTTCTTTGAGGTTCTTCCATTTATTTTCACTATGAAGTTACACTAGTGACCCATTTGTTTGAAAATTAAGGGATAATTTACAAACAGATGTTTCATGAAACTGTATTAAATGAAGGGCATTGGTTAAGCTTGCAAGTGTCAAGATGTTTTAAGTTAAATATTAATTATCTACTCTCTAAATTTAGTCTGGTAATGATATAGCCCTAAATTTAAAATACAGAGTTATTGAAATATGTACAGAACTACTGAAATGTTTAGTGTTATAGCATAAAATAAGAACAATTAATTAAATAAATCATATCAGAAGTTTAAGGGCAACAGTTATCTATCATGCTTTATTTAGCTATCATAATTTTATTTGAATTGTAAAGACAAAGAATGTTATTTCTTGTAGGAATGGTGTATTATTATTTTCTATTCCTTTTGTGTTTTTGTTTTCTTTGTATACATAGACATAGTTGAGGCTGTTCAGCCTGGAGAATAGAAGGCTCTGAGGTGACCCAATAGTGGCCTTTCAGTATCAGAAGGGGGGCTACAAGAAAGAAGGGGACAGACTCTTTAGCAGGGTCTGTGACAATAGGACAAGGGGAAATGTTTTCAAACTAAAAGAGAGGACATTTAGGTTGGATTTAAGGAAAAAGTTTTTTACAGTCACTGGAACAGGTTGCTCAGAGGTGTGGTGGAAGCCCTGTCCTTGGAAACCTTCAAGGTCAGGCTGGAGGGAGCTCTGAGCAAATTCATCTAGCTGTAGTTGTCCCTGTACATTGCAGAGGAGTTGGACTAGGTGACCTTTAAAGGTCCCTTCCAACTCTAAGTATTCTGTGGTTCTATATTTTATCTATACATTAGAAAACATATATATTCACTTTTGACTATTGACTGAATGTTTGCATTAAATTACAGCTTTTAAAAAGGAAGCTTAAATCATAAAATGACTGTCTGGTTGCCTTTACTTCTATTCACAGGAGAAAGAAACACACAAATCCAAACTCAATAGCATTATCAATAGTTTCCAAAGATGTAATTATTATTGCTTTCCAATTCAATAATCCACATTTCCTTTGTGCACCCATTTCCAAAAATAGAGGGAAAGTCCTAGATACTTGCTTGCAGCAGTTTTTATTTGAATGTTTGTAAAATGTAACTATTCTGAACTGTCTGAGAATATATTCGGAGTATGTTTATCAATGGAAGTCATGTAAACAATTTAAGGAGTTCTGCATTTCATATTTGGACATCCTCAATTTTTTTTCAGTTTTGAGTCAGAATGGATAATATGAGGACTGACCAGTGAGTCCTCATTTCTCATTGAATCTGGGTTTTCTATATCAGGTCTGTGTTTGGTAGAAAAATACACATTTTGTTTTTCTTGTTTGCATTCATTTGCATCATATTTGCAATTTGTAATTAATTTTGCAGTCTATTTTTTCCTGAAGTATTTCTCAGTTTATTATTATTATTATTATTTAATATAGCCTGTGGAACAGTGAACACTAATTAATTGTTGTATGCTTTCTGTTATCTCTGAAGCATAACTGATGAAGTATTGTGAATCTGGCAATGTATAATGTAGCATTTTGATTGCTGAGCAGCACTAACAAACAACACATCAGTAGTCATGCCTGTATCTCATTTAAATGCAACCTCAGAGTTGCACTGCCTGTTACAAATATCTGGGTGCTGTGTGATTAGTTAACATCTTGTGCATAACCCTTGAAATTATAGCAAGTTCTTGGGATCTTTCTGGATACATCTAGTGAAATGAACTATAGCTTAGCAAGGGCCTTTGCCCTCCAAAGAAGAATCCCTGTTGTAGGTATTTAGGCTCCTTCTCCAGTACTAAGGGAGTTAGATACCTCAGAAATGGCAATAAAATCAAAGACATGTAAGGCTACAGCTACAGATTTAATGAATGAACAGCACAAGTCTCCAAGCTTTATAAAGCTTCAGGACAGCATATCTGCTGTGTTCTTTTGAGGCTCAGAATTCTCTCTTACAGATAAGGTAATGGCTATTTTGATGTACCTAATATGTTCTCACTTATGCCTACTGAAATGCAACAACAGCAGAAAGGTCAGTATTTCCTGCTGTTTATGTAATTCTCAAATGCACAGTTAATTGCACTGTGCATAGAAACTGCTTATGAATGTCCAAAATCACCTCACCAGATCCCAGAATGATACTCTATTCACTGTCTTCAAAAAACTTTCAAATGCTCCTCATAAACACCAAATACCATGCAGAAGACCACTGAAGAATTGCTGAGCCAGATGGAAAGTGAAAAAGGTTTAACTCTATCACTGAGCACTTGCTTGTAAAGTGAAAGATGTGGTATCAAGGCTCTTTCCTCAAGGCTGTTTCTTTGTTGTTCTGTAGGAGATTGAGGTAGTCACAGAATCTTAGGGATTGGAAGGAACCTCTAGAGATCATTTAGTCCAACCCCCCTGCTAAAACAGGTTTCCCTAGATTAAGTTGCACAGGAAAGTAACCAGGTAGGCTTTGAATATCTCCAGAGAAGGACGTTCCGCAGCCTCTTTGGGCAGCTACACAAATTTATGTTCATCTGGTTACATTATAAGAAAATCATACTTTTTTACCCAAACTTTGAATTAGATTGAACCATCTGGCACACATTAGTCTTATTAAATTGATCTCCAGAGCACCTAGGAACTGCAAACAAGCAGTAAGATAGGAGGAGACAGAATATTTAGATCCTCAGGTTTAGATGGGATGGGATGGCAGGGTTTACCACTTATTCCTTTTGAAAATGCAATCATTTGTCTCTTCTGCCTCCTTGTGTAAAAAGTGGAAATAAAGGAGTATCTTATCCTTTTTAGAATGCTAGATTTACTTAACTGTGGTAATGGAACCTAAATTCATTTTACTCAAATTCTTCACAGAAAGTGCCGAAGTAATTCTCTACTTTCCAAAGCTGGAGCTTATTGCCAAGCTGAAGAATATACTCTACTCAACTACATGGTCTTTGCTATTTTACATTTTTGTCAGTAAACAATGAAGTACAGCTAGAGTGTGAATTTTTTTTTCTGTATGGAGGACAATCAAAATGCCCATGCCTCATCAGCCTTCCAGTATAGAGTTATACCTTAGCAGTCTAGTCAGTGTTAGTGATTAGAAAATGAGACATTCAGAGCTTATGTGTCAAATATGTAGGGGCAAATTCTTGACTCTCACTGAAAATCTTGCCTGGCTGAGGAGAACACATAGGGTAGAAAACTGCTCTTGGTTGAGACAGCTGAACATAAAATAATCTCCAACAAATTGCACATATTCTGATTTTATTTTATTATTTTATTTATTTATTTATTTTTTCTTCAAACTATCTTCCTCTGTATAGCTTGCTTTCAAATTCTCTTTTACAGAAGTTAGGTGCCTTGACCATAAAATAGGTTCTGTTGTCTCACTGTGTAAACCAGTCATACACTGGTTGAGACTATTTGAGTTCCCATGGAGTGCTCAATATATGTTTACAATGACAGAAATTATTTTTTTAAAATAGTTGCCTAATTTCTTTGTAAGAGGATTGCAAAATAGTACAGGTTTTTTTTTTTTCAGTTTTCCTCTTTGCTATTTAAGATTCCATAGTTGGCCCTCTTTGTAAAAAGGAAGCAGAAGAAGTCTTCTACTGAGAGGACAGCAATAGTATAGGACAATTCTGGCTAAAATTGGGTAAGTAAAGCTCATTCTACCTTAATTCTTACGATGTAAGAGAAAAAGAACTAAGCAGTAAAAATAGATGCTCTACCTTAAAACTCAGTCTCCTAACAACCCCCCAGGCAGCGGTTATAGAACTAGATTTTGGGTTGGATAATGGAGTTAGGCAGTAGTTAAGTTTCATGGATTTGCCTGTGTGAGATGATATATAAGCAATTTTTTTTCAAATATCTCAAAATAGTTGGCCCTTCTTCATTTTGTGTGTTTGAATTCTGTAGTACGTATTAACAGCAGTATTTGCATTTGGGTGAAAAGAAAAAAAGATAAAAAGAGTAATAAATTCAAGGGTAAGTAATACCGTGCTTTAACCTGGAGCGTGAGTGAGCTTCTTTGGAATACTTGGCTGCAGTGGGGTGTCCTATATTGCAGCAAAAATAGTTCTGTCCCATGTATTCTAACTTGGTCACCAACTGCTCTTCCTGAATAGCACTTCTGCCATTGCAATGGAGATGTTGTTTTGGCCACTTGTGGAGGAGATGATTCACTGCAAAATGCCATTTGTGGCTAATGATCACCTGCTGTGTTATAGGGCTTTAACAAAGACAAAGCAAAGAGGAAAGAGCCACTGCTCAATTAAAATTACACAAATTTTTACTATCAAATCTCTAGTTCTACTGTTATTTAATTGGTTTTTTTGTTGTTTATATTTTTTGTGAAATGATCTGTCAGTTCAAAAAAAAGTCACACGGAGGAAAAAGAACTGTGGTAATTGACACAGTTCAGCTTGCTAAAGGAGTTTTTAAATGCAATGCCTTGAGTTGTATAACTGATCTTCCGCTTGCAGACCTCAGCTGTTTGAGAACTGGGCCCTAAGTTGTCTTTTCACAAGGATTTTGTTTTTGTAAATTAATGATCTAAGTGATTTATTATTCTGTTCTTCCACTGCTGCTTTATTTCTGTTGTTCTTTGTTTTTCTGCTTAATTTCTATAAATTACAGTACAGTTTCCCATAAGGTATAATTAAGCAGAATTGCTAAAGTTTTAATTATTGTGTATTATAGATGTTGAAAGAAACATTAGCACTTAGCTTTTAAAAATGTGATAGTATATTTATAAGAGAGCATTTATAAACACATTTACATATAGTTAAGATGAAAAAGGTATTTGAATTGTAGTCATTAGCATTTCTTCAAACATATGGCATACCAGCAGAGGCCATGGGCCATGCCTTCATTAACTGAACACTGTTTCATCAGTATCTCAGCTTCCTGCTGTGCCACCCTGTGGCGTACCCTTCTGTCCCTGAGGTTTCAGTGACAAGGGACAATATGTCCCCAAGGTGAAAATCTGGGAAATAACGCAGATTAGCCCTTAGAGGAGTTCTTATGATTATTTAATCATGCTTTGGAAAGAAGTACACAGTACCACAAAAGAAGAGCATTAAAAATCCTACCAGCCTACAATTTTCAGTGTTGTGGGACATGATGGTCTCTTCAGTGCACCATCAACATGACTGCACTGGAACGAGAGTTTTATGCTGCCTGTTATAAGGCTGGCCTGTTTCAAATTTGTTCATATAATGGGTAAAAACTACATTGGTACTAATAGGTATCATGGGTAAATTATCATTCAATGGTTATAATGTTCAGGTGATGGGTCAATATTTAACTTCTCTTAACTATGGCATGTGCAGCCATTTAATTTTACTTCCTAATAAGAGATGAAAGAGGAATAAAAATATTCATAATTGTCATGGTCATATTTTATTTGTGCATTTCTCAAATACATGAAGAAAAGATAATCTGACAGGCATAGACATATGTTTTAAGTCATTAAGCTCTCTCATGCTTTACCTATCACAGCCATATGTTATTTGCTAAAAAGAAATCAACAGAAACTATTTTGAAAACCTCTCACACAATTTTTTTTAACAATATGACACTTTGAAAGTAAGGTTAGTTTGTTTCCTTTATTTTTTATTTTTTATTTACATATTTTTTAAAACATATCTTTTCAGATACAGATGAATCTCCCAAGCTAACTTTTCCTTATTATTGTAATAGCTGAGAGTAGGAAATATCACTGAAGTGATATTTCCCACTGAAGTGGGAAATCACTGTATAAAATACTTGTGCAGTTTGTTCTGGATGTAGGTCTTCTCTCTTGCATTTTTGTTAAGAAGTGTTAGAGAATCACCAAATATTCCAAGCTGAACAAGACCCACAAGGATCATCAAGTCCAACTCCTGACTCCTCACTGGACTACTCAAAAATCAAACCATATGTCTGGGAGCATTAAAGCTTTATGGATGTCAGTGAATGCACTCCCTCTTTGGAATCCAGACAGTAAAGCTTGTTCTTGGATTAAGGGGTGGCAAATTCCAACTAGAGTTGACATATTTAAATTATAATTCTAAAATCATCCTTTGCAAAAATCTTTTTCTAATATTAAAGCACATGTGCTGTAAGATGACATATACTTGTACCTATAGAAAAAGCTACTTTTCAACATGCTTTTAGGTAGAGGAATATAAAATCTATTACAGTTTAGCATAAGACAAATGGAGAAAGTGTGGATTTATAAAGCAAGATGTATTTCAAATCATTAAAATATCTGACATAATTTATATATTTTTATATACTTTCTCACAATTTTGGCCAGGCCTAGATGTATTTATGACTGAAGGTTTAGAAACATGTTTGTAGATAGTCAGACCATTTAAACTGGCATCAGTCCATTTTTACCTTCATTCTTTTTATAAAACAGGAATCTGAAAATCTTTCAGTGTGGTATCCACCATTAATCAATGGTGCAATGGAAAGCTCTCATTAGTTTTAACCCTCCGACCCTGACGTTAGTCTACTCATTATTGCAATTGTTAGGAAAATGAGAAACAATCAACCAAGATATCTACATTCTAATAATATTAAAGCTTTCACTTGATTACACACAGTTGTCAAATATGACAAAAATCACTGAACTTCAAATATATACATAACAGATTTTTATATACATAAAGCACCAGTTTTTGTTGTTCTCACTCAACAGCAAAATGAAAGATACAGTGCCAAGGGGACCCATACCATTTGCAATCTGTAGCATTTCCTATGTATTTCCAACAATACTGTAAATATTTATGGAGTTTTATAAAGACTCTATGGTTCCTTCTGTTTGTGATGCATCAACAAGACTCAGTAGGATATCATAGGCAGATACTTACTTCTGGGAATTCCCTTTTGGACTCTTTTTGGTTGAAAACCGCTTCATGACATACAGTACCACAAATCCCCAGAAATGTACCGTGCTATTATTGCCAGCTGAGTTCTTCCAAGTAAAGATGACATCAGCCATCTGTCATGTTATACTAATCCTAGGAAAGAAAGCCAAGTGAAAAGAAAATAAATACCTTTCATGTCTATTAGCCAAATATTTGTATTAAAAAAAAAAAAAAGAAATTATTAAAATCTCTCTAGTGAAGCTAATTATTATAAGTGAATAATCCTTTCTGAGTAAATTAGATACTTTAAATGTATTTGTCTTTATACCTACCTAAAACAAATTATACCATGAACATATGTTTGATGTTCTGGTCTCTTGCTATATATTGGTAGATAAGGAAACGTGCCACCAAGCAGTGATTTTCCTCTGGATCTGCTTGCTAAGCTCTGCCAGGTACCAATGTAGCTATGTGACTGCTTTGTACTGCTCTGTTGAGGTAAATGGAAGTTTCCTAGGATCTAGCAAAGAAAAAATTACATTCCCCACCACGAACAATTCTCCTGATCAATAAGGAGAGTTTCTAAATTAGCAGTAGTATCACAATGAAACGTTTAAAAAGCCTGAATGTTGTCAGGTACCTACTTCCCCAAAGAGCAGGGGAGTTGTTGATGAGGAAGACTTTTGGATAAGCTGTATGACTAATTTGTGTACACAGAAATTCTGTGGGTGTATGCCCTTCTTCTTTGTCATGGACAGTCACTTGATAACATGCATCCAGCAGTTTAAACACTAATTGTGGTGCCTAAAAGAGCTCTTCATGAGAACTCATCACAATGCAGTTAGAGCTATAACAATAAACGTCAAGAAATCAAAAACTGGACAACCAGCTAGCCCATTTAACATTTTTTTGTAGCAAGTGAACCCCTACTTGAGAAGTGTTCCAAAGGCATTTCTCCTGGATGGTGTGCCTAAACATTATTATGGAATGGTATGGGATTGAAATTTTTAGCTGAATGGATTTTGTCCCATGAGGGTTTCTCTCCCTCTGTTCATCTTGAAACTAAGCCTAAAATAATTTCCACTATAAAAATTCTCACCTTTCCCTAGTGTTTAATAAAAAGGACTTCTAAGAGGATCAGTGTGATTTTCCTGCTCACCTTATCTGAATGACAGGACAGGAGGGTAAGGGAAGGTGCTCACTGAGACATCCATTCTTTAGGCATCTCATTGAATTTGAATGCCCATTTTTTCTGTTTTGTACTTCTTTATTACTTAGTTAAGAACGAATAAACAAACAAATGAAAAAACATCCATCCATCGTTATTGACAATAATTTCTTAAAAAATGTGACACAGTTTCAAAGTCTGCAGTAAAACGTGAACGGCCATATGGCCTTGTAGAAACAATCAGAGACGCTTACTGTCTCATGAAAAACCAACATAATTGCTGATGATATACCTGTAAAATACCCACCCTGATTCTGTGAGGCTGCAGATGAAAATTATAGCAAGTCATATCCAGTCCATTCTTCCAAAGAAATATATATTGTCTGCAGGAGTAGTATATAAGCACACATCTGCTGATAATCCAATTTTATTTTCCCTCAGGAGCATGAAATGTGGAGAAAAGGGAAACTTGCTGCACTGCCACCTCTTTCCCCTTCCTTCTCTGTTCCAGGAGTATACAGGGAGATATATGCAGTCTCTGATTATTTCAAAGTAGTAAATTCCTTGCCTTTTCCAGGTTAAGATATTACTTAATAAACAGTAACAGCATGAATGTAGTTTTTTTTTATTCTTTTTATAATATTGGATGAAGTGGATGAAGCAGAAGCAGGAACTGAAAATAGTTATTTTTTTCTGAATTGTTCCCTGGAATCTTAAAATCAGAACAAGAGTAACTGTTCTTGGGAGACAATAAGTGTTTCAGGAAAAAAAAAAGTACTTGCATGTATTCCATTCTGCATATCAGTTATAGTAAAAGAAATTATTTTTATTTATTTTGGAATGATTTCTTCAGGTAATTTCTTTTTTGGAGAATGAAAATCAACCTGGATTACCACTGTTCTTTCACCATTGACAATCTGAGTGTAAAACAAGATATGATTTTTAAAATAGTATTTCTTTGACTTCAGCTTACTTACAGAATCAGGAAATCAGTGTCTTTTAGTCATCACTTATCTCAGTAAGAATATACCTTTCTGATTTCAAACCATGTAAGAGCTGAAAAAAAAAAGGTTAATTGTCTTGTGCAATAAGATTCTATTCACAATGAGCCTTTTCTGAACCCAGAAAACTTTTAAGACTATTACCTGTAACGTAATATCTCTTTACTGAATGTAGAAGCTGAGGAAAAAAGCTAAACTTTTATTAAAGATAAATCAGAATAAATAATATTTGTAATTCCTTGATTTGCAAATACAGAACGTGCAAGTACATCTGCAGACCAGGTCGGATGAATTATTTTAGGCATTACTCAAAACATAGGATCTGAGGACAGCTATTTCTTTTTATTTTTTATTTTTTAATTTTGCCATGTTAGTTGGTCCAGAACACTGTAAGACTTAAATTACTCCTTTTTAAATCATCGTGGCTGCCCCATCCTAGAGCCCTACGAAAACCCCTCTCACTAAATAGGGCTGTACCTGCTTGAATTTTATATCTGGGTGAAGTCAGCTGCTGAGCTTGTTCTTGAAAAAGACAAATTGAGATCCACATGGAAAGACTGACATATTTTGATAAGTTTTTAAATATTTTCACCCCTTAGATCAATATGATGGTTTATACCCCAAGTCTGCTTGGATTCTATGCTGTTGTTTCAACATGTTCAAATGAATGTGAGAGATGAAATAGTTAATGGTCTTCTGTGACTGACTAAAAGACTGATGACAGACTTTCATATAACCCATTCAGTTAACACGGGAATGGTGATCTTTATCTTTCTAGCTTCCATTTGGAGTGCTACTTTTTCAGCTATTTTAGTAGAAAAATCTAGAAGTCAGTAGTACAGAGAGCAAAAACTATTCCAAGTAGTCTATTGGTGTAGGAATTTTTAACCATCATAGGTATGACTATTTTCAAAAGGAAAGAAAAAGTGGATTTCCAATTTGTTTTACAGTTGTCTATAAACTAATCAAAATTAAGAATGAAGAGATAAAACATGGGTATGACTGAACTCATTTAGAAAGACAGTCAAGAAAAAGAATTATTGGGTGGATATAGGAAAAAAAACTGTAGGTTAAATCAACTGAGAGAAAGGAAAGATACACCACCACCCTAGTGTGATTTTGACTGTTTACTCATTAGGAGGCACTTGTATACTAGAAAGTCTCAATGGACATATAAATAGCAATGTGCAAACATACACCACTGCATAAATTTAAAAGGAAAAAAGACATTACTGAAACCTGAATTTCTTTATTGAATAATTTACTTTGTCATCATAAATGTAATGCTATATTGCCTTGCAGTAAATCTACTGGAGAAATGTGTTGGTAAAGCCCAGTCCCAAGAGGGGTGGCTGACAAATGATCAAAAGCTTGAATTAAATTTATGTTTTTTTTTTCCTTAGGTTAGTTTTAATATTTTGTTTTAGTTCCCTGAATTTCTTATTAACTTTACAAACATTGTCATAGACTGTTTTTTGGACTTCCTTCCTGTTCATTTAGTTTAATGAATGAAGAAAGTTTTTTCACCAAAACAATAATAAGAAGAAAAGTTTGTAAGGCCATAAGCAGCAGGTGGAAAATATCCATTCCTGTAATGTGTCTGTTATGAATTTTGACATTTGTGTGTCTTTGAAAGCAGAAGTCATTTGACAATCTTATCCTATACAGAGTGTGTTTAATGTAAGTAGCTCCTGGCTGCTGAGGCTTTGATAGTGTCAAACTCCTGTGCTCTTATTAACTGAAGTTAACTTATTAACAAAGTTCACTGGAGAAATTAGGGAAAAACTGGAATCCTTTGAATTTGGCAAACTTCTAGAACTGTATTGCACACAGCCAACTCTTCCTGCTTGCTGTGCCTTAAATCAATTCATAAAAACTCAAAAATTAAGATGACTGATTTTCCTAAGCAGTAAGACGTCAATGCTGACTGTGTTCTACATGGGCCAGTTTTAAAAAAAACAATGAGTAAGGCCATTCTTATTCTTCCCATACCCCGCTGAAAAAGTCTAAGAATACAAGACTGTTCCTGGTAACTAATCTGTATTTCAGGAAAATTAGACGACCTTTATTCACTAAAGCGGTGATGGCACATTCCTCATGATGCAAATACTTGATATCAAATGATCAAGTTATAAAAGCTTTAACTTTTGTCCAAAGTTTTCCCACAATTATCTTTGTATAAATTCATCATAATTGAGGTCAGACTGAAACACATATTACAAAACAGTATTCTGTCTCAAACTGGCAGAAATAAAGATCACTGGCTCACAAAAAACTCGGATTTAAGCCTAAATATTCTTCCTAGCCCTAATCTGGATACCAATCTCTTTGCTAACATGGGTAGTTGAATAACACCATGATCTCTCTTTTGTATGCCAATGTGAATGCATTATTTTATAGTTACACACTGATATATACAACTAAAACAACAAAACATTATCTCTAAGTTTCAGAAAAGATAACAAATTTGTTTCAGATAGAAATGACGCTTTGCTAAAGCTCACCACAACCCTAGTGCAATGTGTCCCACCGTTGATTGTGTAGTTGATCTGCAAAAAACTTAGGAATTTAGTAGTTTTTTGTGAGTGAAGGATCACATCATGATCATATTTTTCTGTGCTTTTGATGTCAATCATTGCTTTTTTGCGTGTGTGGTATTGATTTGCAGACATCTAGTGTTTCATTGTATATGAAAGGGGACTCTGATCAAAACGCTCAAATTTCTGGGCTGTTTGGATGAAAATTGCAAGTAGGACTACCCTGTTTGAGGTGACAGTGGAGATTTAACTTCATTCATAGTTGGCCAGAGTATTTTTATTGATTGCAAACAAAGCACTATACTTATTCTAGATATGAAGGGAGTTATTTTTCAAAACATTCCTCCAAAGCTTGCATTCATTGGTTTCTCTCAGCTGAAATCATGTAAGATACAGTAATATTGCACAGTTAGCTGTAAACTATGTTTTAATTTTCCCAAATGAAAAAGAGTTGAGAATTGCATTTGATAAATGCTGCATATTTACATATTGTAAAAGAAAATGTAATTCCTTATATGCAATTGTATAACTGCATATATTAAAAAGTTTATTTCTTGAGAACAGAAGAAAAAAAAACCCTGAACTTATCAGTATATTTTAATAAAGAGATAGAGGTGTTGCTATTTTCTTTCAGCATCTGAAGGAGCTACCTTCATGTAGGTGTCCCGCTCCGATTAT
>WBMW01006457.1:331534-415164 GCA_013396635.1 Penelope pileata | reverse complement strand
GTGATTCTGTGATTCTTCTGACCCTGCAGTAATACCGGGGATTCCACACCTACCCTTGTGAGGAGAAGCCATAACCCAGGACAAACCACACCGAGTGAAGGTGTGTCACTGGGCATCTCTTTTTCTTAGATATTCTCTTGGATGCTGAATTTCCTCTATCACTTTTTATTTTCATACTATGAATTCTCATTCTAAGCACCAAACAAATTCAGGTTTGTGCTCAGCAAATAGTTGATGTTTTGCAGCAACAAATATTTATGAAGAAGAAGGGAAAGAATCAGATATCATCTGAAAAGGTGATCTTTTGTGCTCAAATCTTAGAGGTCAAAGGGAAAAGGTTTCCTGAACAGAAGAACATAACACAAGAAGTGTACAACAATAATCACACGTATCAGAGACAACAAAAATCAACAGATCAAAGCATCCAAGTTAAACAAAAAGGCAGGCTTCGCACGAAAAGGAGGAGGAAAAACTGCAACCATACAGTTCATCTAAACAAATTAATGGGAGAAGAGGAACCAAAAGACGCTTGCTTCTGATACCTGTGCAAAGGTTATCCAAGGAGGAGGGAAAAGGCTTCTTTGTGCAAAGAGAATGAATAAAGAGCTCTTCCCATATTTGTCAAGATAGGTCAAAATTATATCAAGCATCACATCCAAAGAATCAGGCCATTTTTAAACTACAACTCACAGAAGTAATAATCAGATACTTTAAACTGTATTCTTTAAAGAATTTTATTTCCCCCTCAAAAATAAGTTACCTTTATTTGTTAATTACATTCCTTTACACAAAGTAATCTTTGTGTCTTCCTATTAGCTTCATACCTATCTTCAGGCACCAGTGAGCCCAGCCATTCACTGGGAACAAAAGCTCCTACAGTTCCAGCTTTCATTGGTGGTTTCTTTTTTCACTGGGCATAAGCCAGACTCAAACTGAGGGGGAAGCAACAGACACACATAAGCCACTATTTATTTTCAACCCTCATACAAGACATCTGATACAAGCCAAGATGAAGAGAAATTCAAGGATTCAGTGTACAGGTATGGGAACCCACAAGAGTGGACGTTGGAAGAGTAGAAGAAAAGGAAGGGGGAGGGTGGAAACGCGTGAACTTGGTTTCCACCTAAAAGGTCTCTCTCATTTTTCTCAGGTAGACGTGCTATTGTTGCTACAGAGAGAGCTGGATAGTTCAGGTGTTCTGTGCTTAAATCACACTGATTTTTACCTAATTTCAGGAAAAAGACCTTCTATCAAGAAAACTAATTGTTGCTGGTAAGAAAACATTTCTTATTCTCAACTTTCCCTTAATAAAGAAATGAGTTTTGGTTGATAATTTCAATACAAGCCTAACAATACAAAAAAGACAAACAATAGCTGCTTAGAGATTAGTTGGCAAAATGTTTGTTCCAACAGATAGATTAAGGCAATTTTCATGGTGTTGGCTGCCACTTTTTCTTTACTCAATTAAATAACGTTTGATAATGTAACATCAAACATTCAGAATATTGAATTTAAATTGCCTCCAGCTGCAGCTCCATAAATTATCCCTCCAAAACCCTGTGGGTTTTCATTGTGTTGATAATCAATTATTTAAGCTTCAGATAAATAATCATGTGACTTGAAGAGATTTACACTTTGATTTTTTTGTTAATGCGCCACAAAAGACAGAACTGATTCACGCATTCCATACCTGATTTATAGTGACATATTTGGTGTGATTTCAAAGCCATGACTATTCATGTTTAACAGTTTTGATATATTAACACAAATGTTATTTTATTATTAACATTTGACAGGTAAACTAATGCTAAAGATGGTCATTAACCTTCACATAGAATTGCTATAAAAATTAATCTGTCCAAAGTATAATAATGGGGGGTAAAGATTTGATTTTGCTGACTGAAGTCAGTGGTTTGCACTAACTTGGGGGGAATTTGAATAGAATTTCTATTCCCAGAAATTTCTCAGCCCCCAAGCTTAGCTAAAAGTTAGTGGCTCCTTATGAAATACAGGGAAACTTTACATTTTCTTATTAAAATTCTATAATCTCCAATCATCAAATTAATGTGCAGATTTACTACGCTCCAGAGGAGATGCTTTCTAAAACTCAGCCAACAACAGATAACATGATCAAGCCTAAGGAGAATAGTATGTGAAACAAAGAACAACTCTAGAGCTGTGATGCCATGTGGGAGGAAAGGGAACAGTGATGACAAAGATGGAGGAGAAAAAATATTGAGGGATTCATTAAAGCAAAGATAAAATCTGCTGTACTTTTCATGCCTCTCCGTTGCAAGAAGCATTTTCTTTTGCCAGCACTCAGGGCTGTAATTCCACACTGGATGTTGCTTCTAAACTCAAGTTCAAAATTTTCATTACTAATACAGGCTAAAGTGTTTTGGAGGAAGTTTTGATTTTTGTGTTTAAGTCAAAGGACTTTCTCAGCAGGTCATCCTCGTAACTCCTAAAGCTTACTCTCTGAAAAATGAGTCTCCAGTGAGAATCAACAAGCTGACTGAGTGACATCCTGGGCTACATGCATTACATTTTCTAACTCAGTACAAATCATCAGGTATTTACCTGAATATCAGAGTTTTAATGCCTGAATATGATTGTACTGGGCAGAAATAAGACTATTTATTCAAAATATTAGGCTTTGTCTTGTTTCTCCTCAATCACAACTTTTGTTCTCTGACTTTCAAGAGCAGAAGTTACTGAATTTCTTAGAGTGATCTTTGTCAGGAAGAGAAGCAAACACCTTCAGAATATGCAAGCAGACAGGAACATTAGTGGATTGTCTTTTTAAGCAGGATTTGAACTGGAAATCACTTTTAAAAATACATGAAGAATAGGGAAAATTTTTGAGTTTTCGTTGTGAGAAACAGCTAGAAATCAGAATATTTGAAATTAATGTCACTTAACATTCTGGTTTAGAAAGTTAGGCTAAAAATTTGATGGCAATTTCAACATTCTGGAAGGATTTGCTGATTTAAAACACACCGTACCTGGAGACAAATTCTCATCAATTTTCCAATTTTATTATGGGACTTATCACAAGACATCTTTCGACCAAAAAACCTACTATGTGTAAAATAAACCCATGCCATTATGGTTTACTGTAATTTAAAAAACAAAGATTAACGAGCAAAAAAAATAGTAGCACTGTCCTGAAATTTTCATGATCCTGCATTAAAATCTTGCACTGGTTTATGAGAGTGAAATGGTGGGTGAACAAAAGTGGGAACTTTGTTTCTCTAATCACACAGTAGTGAGAACTGTCACCCTCAAGATTCACTAGGTCTAAGTAGTGCTGCGTGATAAGATTGTCTCCATTTTGCAATGCTCTAAAAAATACCCAAAAAACATTCATAGAAATAACCCAAACTGTCTTTAGTGTAAATCATTAGGATGCCATTGACAAATTGATTTACACTGCACTGGACGATGAATCCATACAAATAAAGCTGTTGCTTTGTTTTTCAGCTGCCTTGCTGTGCTAAAAAGGAATTTCTTAGAGAAATAATGTTCCATTCAACATTGGCCTTGTCCCTCCTGCTAATTGCAGTCTCATCCAACCTTGCTATGGCAATCAAAAAGGAAAAAAGAGCACCTCAGACACTGTCAAGAGGTACTGTATATTTTATGCAGTTACCTCCTCATCTTACCGTATATATCAGCAAATGTTTTTATTCAATGTGTACTTGAAAGCATGTATGTACTTACTGATGTGTGATTCTCCGGTGTTCAGTAACATACTAAGTAGTGCATCTTTTTCTTCCATGTCATTTCACTCATCAGTTTGTTCTTAAGGATATGGCTGAGGGCGTCATATAGCCTGTGTAATTTATATTACTCACAGTAACTTGATAAGAAACAAATAACCTAAACTGAGTCTGACCAACCAAACAGATCTGAAATTGAAATCACTCTCCTGAAAGAAGAGATGGCCTCACAGTGTCCCAAGCGCTGACCAGAATGCAGGGAACTACTGCACAAGAGGCAGCATCTTCAGAGTCTGAAGGCATGAAACCAACAAGACAATCTGCTTTTTGAGTTCAGCGGATGAGCTTCACTTTAACTATGAAGCTTTAACTAAATTATTTAACTAAATGAAATACTTGCAACTCCAGGGAGTGGAGTTCTTGACTCAGGAGTTAGGTTTAACACTCCAAATTCTTCTAAGAACATTCACATTAAACTTGATCTTATTTGGCTTGTATTTAATTTAATTTTTCTCTCTCACTTTTATAAGTCAGCTTTCTCCTTAAGCCCCCAGAGTCTATGAGAAATATAGAGCAGACAAGACGAAGAGAAAACATTAAGATATAAAGAATTTTGTCACTGATTTAGGGATCTCTGAGTATTCAGAAAGAGATATACTGAGTTTGTCAAAGGATGTGAACTGGGTAGTCCACAAGCTGAGGTCTTTGTTGTTTTTTTGTTTTTTGTTTGTTGTTTTGTTGTTTTTTTTTTTGTTTTTGCTTGTTTGTTTGTTTTTATATTTCAGTGCACCTATCCGCAGATGCAGAACTAGTATATCCACAATGCCTCGGAACCTCTGAACTGAGAAAAATTCTGTTTATGTACAACAATGGGGCAATGGCCTTAAGCTGGAGCACAGGAAGTTCCGCACCAACATGCGGAAGAACTTCTTCACGGTGCGGGTGACGGAGCACTGGAACAGGCTGCCCAGGGAGGTTGTGGAGTCTCCTTCCCTGGAGATATTCAAGACCCGCCTGGACACCTACCTGTGCAACCTGCTGTAGGGAACCTGCTCTGGCAGGGGGGTTGGACTCGATGATCTCTCGAGGTCCCTTCCAACCCCTGCAATTCTGTGATTCTGTGAACTATCGATAAAGGTCAAAAATGTATTTTCTTACGGATTACTTACCTGGCCAACAGCTAATCATTTTGTTGTATTTGTAGGGTGGGGAGATGAAATAACCTGGGTACAAACTTATGAAGAAGGGCTTTATCAAGCAAAAAAAAGGTAAGAGATTAAAAGATAATTTTGAAAGGCAACATAGTTAATCAGATGGCCATACCTGAACATACTGTAATGAAATAAAACAAATAACACCATCACAGCTGATCTGCAGACCACTCAGGTAAATAAAACAGATTTTATGCCTATGTATAAAAGCAGTTGTAGCAGTCTTATGACTTTGAAGCAACATCATGGGCCATTAGGCAACTTTGCTTTTAACACTGTCATTTCTTTGTCACAACAGCAGTGTTCTCATTTGAATAAGCAATGATAAATAGATAATATAAGAAAAAAATAATTTTACATTTGTATCATAGATCTCTGATTTGTTCCTCAATCAACAGCTGGAAATCAGTTACATTTGATCTTGCACGGTGATCTACTGTCTCTAATGTTTTCCCTAACACAATAGTTGTCTCTTCAGTACAGTTTGACTGCATATTAAGTGGGAATGAAATTATGCTGACTTCATGGTTCCTTTCTTGTAGAATTTAGAAAAACTATATAGAAAAACTATCTAGACATGGAACCTATTTCTCTCTTTCTTCCTCTTGTGTCCTTTTTCTCTTGCACAGAAACATCTGCCATTCCTCACAGATTGCCTGTTTGGTTTTATTGTGATTTAACCTAAAATGAAATGCAATTTGTCTTTTCCAGTCTGCTAGTAAAGTCACCTGTTTTCATACTTGACAAATTATCTAACTACATGTTTTATTATTATTAATAAAGTAACAAGCCACTGATGGTCATTCATCATTTGGAAGACTGTCAATACTGCCAAGGTAATTTTGATTTTTTTGAGTGTTAAATTTTTGTTAACAACTTTATAAGAAACTGCAAATATCTACATTTTCACCTTGCATTTATTCAAAATTATTTAAAGAAATAAGAATATGAAACTGTAATTGAAAAACTAAGAATTTATTACTGTTATTTACAAAAAGTCCACTATGAATCTACTTTTAAAAAAAGAACATGAAAAATGCTTAGTTCTGCTGTCCTGCTATCCCTGATGCAGCACTTGTCAGTTTAAATTAAGAGACATGTATTTGCTACTGACTCATTGAACAGATTTAGTAGTGTTTGGCCCTCCTGAACTGGTAACTAGAGAAGGAAACCAGGACAAGACCACCGAAATTGATCTAATAAGAATTTTCTGAGAATAATGTACTTTTGCCAAGCTGAGACATGGTATCTGTTGAAACTACAGGCCTCATAAATAACAGAAGAGAGTTTCCATTTTCATAGCTGGAAGGATGCACTTACATGGGTCAAAAATCCAAAAGCCATGACAGATCCCAGAAGCATCTCCTAGGAACGCGAACCCACAGAGAGGGGAACAATGTGGCAGGTCTCCAGTATCTAAACAAAGAAGAGAAGGCAATGTCTGTGATGGACTTCAAAATGTTCATGTCTTTTCTAGCACTGAAGAAAGCTTTTGCTGAAAATGAAGAGATACAAGAAATGGCCCAAGATAACTTCATTATGCTGAATCTCATGGTAGGAAGAGTTTAGGGAGATTTGACCAGTAGCACTTTTTAGCCTGTTTTCTTTTTCTTTGTCTTGCTTTTTCATGATTTTTTAGAAAAGTACCTCTGGCATTTCAGTTACGTGTATGTACATAAGTTGCTCTGAAAGTAATTCCTCCTGTTTGTTTCCATGGAAACTACAACAGATACAAAGAGCACAGTTAACACTATTTGATAGAGCAAATCCTCAGCTACAAAATAATTTCTCAACACAGTCACCACCATTAGCTGTGCATTTTCACCAGCAATGAACAATAGCCTGCACGCCACGTTTGTAAAAATCTGCACCAGCGGAGGAGACCCACTGTCACTGTCACCACTGCTGAAATGCACCACCACCACCTCACTGTGCTCACACTCACTGTTTGGTCTCCATAAATGTTCAGCAAGCACTGATGAATGTCAATGGGTGCCATTTTTTCTGCATGGAGGAATTAAATTCCACACTTTTGCTTCATATGCACTTCCATGTCAGAGGTAATTCTGCCAGACTGCCCCTCTGCTGCCATCTGTCACATGGTAAAAAAAAATGGAATAAAAATATTGGTGAGAAGGTTCAACCCCTACTGCCGTACCACCAATATTCACCTCTGATGTTATGGCATAATAAAACAAGAGACATTACTTTCAGAGCAGCCCTCATATATGCATTTGTGTGTGGATATGCATGCACAAGTAGTACCTTTTGTGTTTTTTTCCTCTGGTCTGTTCACAAGTGGTGCTACTTCAGCAAAATTTATAGGGATGTTTTAATAATTAGCTTTATTTTCTCTGCCAGCATGAAACCACAGATAAAAACCTGTCACCTGATGGACAGTATGTGCCTCGAATCATGTTTGTAGGTAGGTACAATATTTATGACTCTTTTGAAATTGTGATTTCTGAATCTATGCCAGTGTCCTCCTCTGGGGACACCAAAACGAATTATTTTGCAAAAACAAAATGGCTAAGAATTTGTCATTACTATGGCATTAGTCTGGAATTTGGCATATCTGAGTTCAGTCTTCCCCCTATCACAGGCTTCAGCCCCTGTAAACTTCCTCAGGTTACAGATATGTTCCAGAGGGTACTTCATTTGCGCTTGAGAACAAGGTGCTTAAAAATCTGTTAGCATGTGGTCATCCGTCAGTCCCTGTTAGCTCTTTGTGCTTCTTGCTAGTGATGTTATGAGACAAAGTTTATGGAAAGTTGCCAAATATTGGACTGAATGTAGATGTCTATAGTGTGGACATCACCAGAGAACAAGTCAATAGTCAGCAGAGCCTAAGCAATGATTTACTACATTCTAAAGCTGACTTCTGAAATATATCAAATGAATTATGCCCCACAGTCCCTGTTCCTTTTCACTGACTGTACAGGGACCCAAAGGTAGGTGAGGTGAAGCCCACACTCAGAGCAAGGTAATAACAAGAGTCAGGCAATTAATTAACAGAAAGCTTGGAAGGGGAACCAGTTCAGTAAGACATTTACAACAATTTTCTCCTAGAATAAAAACAATAAGAATCACAAGATTTTAGTTCTGAAGTATCTAGGTATGTCACGGTGTTGCATTAAGTATGCAAGACCCTCACTATTTGTGTATCCAGTCAAACTGGCCTCCCCTGAGGTAACCTCAGAACTTGTAAAACAGGATGTTTTTCTTTAATTATGGATGAAATGTATGTGTAATGTCTTAAAAACAGCTGCATAATATACAACCGAACATTAACTTTTGTTCAGGACACAAAGAGCAGTTGGTTGGAACAGAGCGTAACGGCCTCACAATTAAGTGATTGATAAAACCAGACCACCTCAGGCTGTGCCATGGGCATCGCTCTCAGCTGTTGTGGAAAGCAGTGATTAACATGGTTACTTTTTCAGACCCATCTCTCACAGTAAGAGCTGATATCACAGGAAGATACTCTAATCGGCTGTACACTTACGAACCACAAGACATACCATTCTGTAAGTGCCCACTTTGTGGTGTTGCTCTGCGCTTCTCCTTGTAAGCAGCTAGATACACGTCATCCCAATCATCTGTGCTTGAGAATCAGTTAAGATCTCAAAGTCATGAATAAAGAATGTGTGTGAGCATTTACAATAATTTACAGTCGTCTAACCTGTTCTAGCAAAACACTTAAGCACATCTATTGTCCCACTGCATTTATTGGGACTACTCAGGCAAGACAAGTTGAAAGATCACGGGTGAGAACTTTCAGCACCACGATCTGAGCAGTTTGCAGGAGAATGGTGAAAGTCACTATGCTCAAAGGTATCCAACTGCGCAACATAAACAGCCAGTGGGGGGAGGGGACCAGGCAAAAAAAATTGCAGGTTACCCGTATTTCAAAAAAGGAATGTGATTTTTCAGGCTAAGCTAGTCCTTACTCTGTACCATCTATCTGACACCCATGCAGTATCTCACTGCAAATATGCATGTCACATCTGATTATGAGGCTTGTTGAAGTAAAGGAGTTGAATCTTGTCAAATCTCTTTAAGATAAACATTTTGATGCACAACGCTTTTTGCCTTCAGCTTTAGTACCAATGCCAGAATATTTACAATAGAAAGCTCTAAACTATATGATCCTAAGTTAACTTCAATGTGAAGAATTTACTAATCAAACTGTATTTTAATTGTACAAATGCATTTTAAGTACACTTTACAGTTCTTATTTATTTTTCTTTCAGTAATAGAGAACATGAAGAAAGCACTACGCCTCATTCAGACAGAACTGTAATCAACAGTGAAATCATAATCTCTAGAAGGTGAAGCTGCACCAGGAAATCTAACATTTTAAAACATTTTAGTTTGCCTCTCTTTCTCTACTAGCATTTTGAACTCTTACCAACCAGGTATATCAGATATCTTGAGAAAATTATATGTATGATTTGAAGAACAAATATAGAAAGGCTATCATGACCATTTGGGAAACAAAGAAATCTATCAAAAGCTTTGAAACTAAGTTATATCTGAATAATTGAAAATGATGGTTTAAGGTGCAAGTAACTTTGAGTTGTATTTTGTCAGTTGAACTGCAGCTTCATTATCAGCTACAGCTTCTGATCAAGAGCTATAGCCAACATTTTGATGCCTACTTGCAATAAATTATGTAAGTTTATAGCTACAATTTAGCTCCTAATTTTTATTTCAAGTAGCTTCTAAGCCTTTGGTGTAACTCAGTTTTACGCACTTCTTGCTCATTAAAGGAATATTGTTAGTGAATCAGACAGGAAGACTCTTGCTATAGATTTTGGAATAGCTAAGAGGAAAAAACCAAATCAGATCTGGGGCTAGTTTCCTTCTGTATCATTCTTTAACTATCACTCCGATAGCTCCAAACAGAACAGATATTTCACGCTGAGCATGTGGTTTCCGTGAGGTGATAGTCATCAAATAGCAGCTACATGTTCTGCCATGATAAAAATGCAGTGATGCAAGAGAGATGGAAGGAGATAATCCCAGAACGTCACACCTGAGGCAAGTCCTGCTTGTGAAGTCTGGTGAAGGAAAAATGAGCAGGCTTTTCCTAGATCTTTTCTTTTAAATGGCTCTTGAAGTGTGTGGAGCTCATCATGAGTCGTTCCTTCTGCAGCTCCCAACACAGACATCATAGTGGAAGCATAGTGAGGGGATCTGGACATACAAACTCTTCTTCACAAAATCTCCCCAAGATCACCATATGGAAGAGAAGGTACCTATTTCAAGTAAAAAGCTTCAGTCAGTTAAAATAGTTTTCTGTACCAACAATGTGCTTTATCACTAGAGCGAGGCAATAAATCATTAATCTGCAGGAAAACCAATAACGTTATGTTCTGTGCAAGACATCAGTTTCACGTGTTTCTGTTAACTGCCATTTCCTATGATGTTGTCTAAATGCATATACGAAATATGGAGGATGGTCCTCCGCAGGACAGCTATGTTAACTTACAATACTGAGTATTAATTTGTCATAAATTAATCATATTGTGCCTATGTCCTCATAGCTATGTAAAATTTGGATATAAGAGTATACTCCAACAGGGTGGTGATAAATGACCTGTAAAACAAATCTAAAAAACACTTCTATTCATCCTTAACAGTTTATTATTTTCTTCATAATCAGTTAAACGTATTTTTTAACCTAAGGGAAAATGTTAGAAACAAAATTAAACTAGTAATCACATCTCCTTGAACTGTGTTTAGCCCCACTCATTTATGTTCATAACTATTCCAGATGTGGCAACATTTCCCAGACTTGTGGGCACACCCTGTCTTGAGCATGCCAGAGATGTTCTGGAGCAATGGATGTGAGCTAGCTGCCAGGGTTGACACAGGATAGCTATGGCAGCATTTTCAAAGTAGAGCCAAGAGAAAATTTACTTTGGAGAGAAACACAGCACAAAATATCTTTTGAAATGCTGAAGTATGGTAGATTCAGAATGTTACCAAAAAGTAGATGGAAAGCGGTGAGTCCTTGCTGTCATTTTGAAGAAGATTTTTCCCTCCCTTCGCTTTCAAGAACATTGGATGAGAAACATTGGCTTGAAACAACTCCCACTTGGGCAGAAAATCAAATGTGAGCCAGCTACACTGTCAGTCAATGCCTCCTTCAATTATTTAAAATCCAGAAGACAACAGTTTCAGGCTCTGGGCGGATATTTAAAGGAAGGCTGTACTTACGGAAGTATTCGCATGCCTAAGATTTCTTTTCCATGCAAAACAAAAACTTTCAATTTCAGACCTTGAAAGCAGTTGCAAAACAAAATTGTTGGCCTCCCTTCAATGCTAGCAGCTACATCTTTGTTTGTGGTATTCTTGTTTCCTTACCTACTACTACTGTTCCATTAGCTGCAAGGATGGTAGTGCCATACATAAAAGACTACTCTCATGGACTACCCTTTTCAGTCCAGATACTCTATCAGCCTTTCAGTATAGAAAGGGCATCATCGCACTTACAAAAGCTGAAGAATATAAATATGCTGAGGATTCCTTTGGGATTATACAGAGGATGAGCATTTTAATTCTTCTTCCCTCTTAGATGAACAGAAGAATGCACGTATCTACAGCCCAAATACAGGGGAGACATCACTTTTGTGCTGATTGCTGGTCACTGATCGCACTCATTTTACTATACCAAAGAGAGGAAAGTCATCAACACAGTCTGGTGCCACAACACAATAACTCAGCAGTCCCAATTCAATTTAGTTGAAATTATAACTGAAGTGCTTTTAGAGAATTCTTTATCAAATAAAAATGTGAGTCAGTACTTATAGTCAATATAAAACAAGACTGAATTGTTTGAATGAATGGAGCGTAATTGCAAAAACAACAGAATTCATGCAACAAGGTCCTACTTTTACAATTTATGCAGTCAAGGTAACGGAGATGAGGGGTGGCCCTTAGAGCAAGTGACTAGCCAATGTGCATGAGATGTTCACAGACACAAGGACACATTGCAGTCACTCTGAGATAAGGTTACCAAACTCAACCCACATCCCATGTCTGTGGTTGCCCTCAGTGAATCTACAGCTCTTAGAAATCAAGGTGTGCTCTGATTTCTCTGGAGATAGTCCATGTTGGCTATGCTCACTCAGTCAAAATTAAGTTTATTCATTTTTCACTTCTGATAACTATTGCTAATAAGATACACGATTGAATATATTTACCTTGGATGGCACAGGCTTAAACAAAAATGGAGAGCACTGTCGTACTCCTTTCTTGGTATGTATGATGCAATAGACAGGGTACCAACTTAGCAAATCAGCTACTCAAATCAAATACACCTTGCTCCTCATAGAAACACTGAACTCCTCTATTCATGCTGCTTCTATTCAGCTATGACCAGATGGGTGTCAATTTGCTTGATCTGAATGTTGTGTGTTAATTATTATTTTACATGTACATTTGCATGCCTAGGGATTACAATCGGGCCATTTTTTTGAGCATCAGTTCAAAAAGTTTGTGAATCGGGAGCACAGTCCAGAACTCATCTGGGCTCAGTATTGCTAACTCCACAGTCCTCACTGCTGTAAGGAAAAATAAATGGTAGAAATAGCAATCATTGATACTGTGGAAGAAATAAGTAATGCAAGCCCCGGACCCAGGAATTTACTGTCCTTTTCCTTATTTTGAGCACTTGATATTGAGCCAGTAGGTGGAAAACATAATAGTTTAATTAAATAAATACATTTACACATTATAAGCAAAAAAAAAGAAAAAAGAAAAAAGAAAGAACAATATGTTGATCATTTTCATTCTAGATAAATTTCATTCTAGAAGTTAGCCTGTATACCTGTACCGCAATGTTTGTGGTTTCAGCATTTGAAGAAAATCAGGTTTGATTTCCAAAAGTCTTGTTGATATTGATTACAATTCTAGTCTAGAATAGTGCTTTTCACTACATAAGTTTTTTTACAGCTTTGATGCATCACCCATCCAAGCAGACAGCAGCCACTTTCCAGAAATGTCACAGGCACGGGAAACTCTGTGTGCCAAATGAGATCTGCTTTGCCAAATGACCAAATTTTATCCTCTTCTTTCACTCCTCACATCCCTATAGGTATCATGCTGAAATCTATTCTCATTTGTGGCCTTGAGAAACAGGGCTTGGTGATATTTAAAGATTCAGATCCAGTCCTTTTGGTGGAGCTAGATGTTCGGGTAGAAAACATGCTGGATGTTGCACAATACTTTTTCTGTTCACAGCTTAGCTTAACATTCATCCTTAATTTTAGAGTTGTTACTGTCTTTCTGCCCTCTTCTCATTGTTTGGTGATACCTCTCCTGATGGAAAATAAACTCAGACCTCAGGTTAAAGTCCTTCTGCTCAGGGGCAAGATAATATATTTGCAGCCTAGGCAACTGCAGACACAACATGATACTTTCTCCTTTTTTCTTCTGAAGTGAATAGCATCTCATGCCATTCTCCTTTCTCTTCTGGCATGTCACAACAGTCACAATAATAGTGGGGAGATCTTTACTCACACTATTTGTTTCCATCTCTTAAAATAAGTTGGAAAAGTATTCCTTTCATTTTTTGCTTAACTGGATCTACGACAACCAGCTTTGACTACTGCTGTTCAGCTTAGAGCTAAAGAAAAAATAAAAGATAAAATTTCTGTGTGAAAGCAGTTATTTCACAAAGAATCAGTTCAGTCATTGTATAAGGACCTATAGCTGAGAAACCTACCTGTGTAGATTATGTGTTCATAACCTGTATACTATACGTATGGATGCTAACTTTAACATGAGCATAATAGCACCTCTGGAAGCAAATATTTTGTATAAAAAACTTCTGAGTTCTGCCTTCACTATGACCACAATTCATTAAGGAAAGCAAACTCTATTGCCACCTGCTCACATATCCATACTTATTTTACTGTTGGGACTTATCAGTTGTAATCAGAACAAGGGTAGTCAAACAAACGCGGACTTAACGTCAGTGAGGTGAGGCACAAGAACTTGAGAACCGACAGAACAGGATCCTCCCCTACATATCCGTCTCAAAGCAGAAAGGTGTGGGCTTTTTCAGGCAGATGGCTGATGTATTGGTCTGCAGAGCTAAAACATTTCCCAGTGTGCAAATATTTGCAGTGGACCAGAACAAAAGAAAAGCCACCATACCTTTGTGTACCATGGAGACGAGAGACTGTGGGACACCTCAGCACTTAAACAGCAAAAGTAACATGATCTTGCAAAATAAGGCCAGTATACTTTGGATTGTTTCATGTGTTACGTGTGTTCTTGCCAAAGGCTGATACAGAGAAATTTCCAAATGCTGAGGTGTCCTTCACAGGTTTGGCCAAGTCACTGCTGCACTTCCTTTTCTTTGTTCCCTTACTTTGCACAGATCCAAAGTATGAGTGAAACAGAGACAAGAAATCTCCATGGAAATTTAACAGTCCATTAACACCAATGAGAAGAGGAAGAAATCTGTTACTCCATTAGAAAATCCAAGAATCAACATTTTAAATATCTGTGTTTCCCTTGCTGTTCAAGGTGCTCATAATGTTCATCACTTACCATGTTGTGTTGCTGCTGTGCACTGTAAAGGAACTGATCCACTAGTCACTAACAGTGGGTCCTTTTCAGCAGACTGTTTTCTTTTAAGAGGTATCAGATTTTTTTCTTATTCCTTTAGAACAAGAGAAGACACACAAACAGCAACACAATCCCTTGTCTTTGCATAACAAGAAAGAACACAACTGCAGTGGAGCCATTGTTCACACTCAGATATCAAGAACTACATTTCCAAATTTCCATGTAGTTCCAGCTCCAACTATTCTTAAGCAAATGTTTATCTAGTCACCCTTTGTGTATAAATGACCTGTAAGAAAGAGAGAAGATGCCACAGGTGACAATTTTTCAAGGGTACAATGCTCTTGAGAAAATTCTCCTCTGCTTTTTCTTTTTGATGCTCAGACTTGGTTATTGCTTCAGGAAAGAGCCTTAAAGTACTTTTAAAAGATCTACTGCATCTTCTGTTACTTTTCCATGCATGCTGAGAATCACTCATTACTGCTTTGCGCACCCTGGCTGCAAGTGGTTGTTTGTAAAAGGTTGGCACACAGGAAACCACCCCGCTTTTCAGTATTCAGCCAGCTGGGGAGAATTCTGTTCATGGATATATACACACCTCTGGCTTATGTCCATACGCAGGGAAGATGATGGCGACTGCCTAGAAAAGAAGCTGCACCCTAAGGTAAGGCCTGTTGTACAGGAGAGAAGAAAAAGAGGCTTGATCTGACAAAGTGGAGAGGTTTTTGTTTTGGTTTGTTTTTACTTCAAGCCTGGAAGCAGGTGGGGTTGTGATTTTACAGTTCTTGAACGTTTCTATCAGAGAACCATGGAACAAGCATCCACCACTTGGAATACAATTCCACATATAATATATGTCATTGTTATCAAATATTTTCACACATACATGCTCCCTGAGGAGAAATCTTACCCTAATTGAAATAAATATTCTCTTATGGTCTAGTTCTCATGAATTTGTATGCTCTTGTCCTTAATTAAAAAAGACAAAAATGCCTAGATCCCATAATGAACTCCCAACAGACCTGAATGACTTCATAGAAACAACACAGCAGTTTCATTGGGTCTGGAAACTTGATCTTTTCTTCCTTGGAAGAATGCCCTTTCTTATTTACTAATCAAACAAATTAATACATAAAAAAACCCCACATTCCCATGAAAACATATTACAGGTTGTTCTGCTTTCTTCAACTAAAGACATGGGATATGGAACAACTCCTTTAAAGTGAAAGAAAGCTTTAGAATTTTTTTTTTGTTTTAGAGCCAATAAACATTTAAAATTGATGTCTAAGAAAGATTTTTAAATGAATAATTTTTTCCATAAGATATTTCTAGAAGGCTACAGTACAAATAAGCGCCTATCTGAGGTACTTACGTGGTATCCAGTACATTAACACCAGGACTGCTGGTCTTCTCAGGGATTCCTCAAGGCTGCCTTTCCTGACCAAATGTGTCAGCCATATAGGTGGTGAGCACAGTCCCAGACACAGCTATAGGGCATCTCTGGAGGACAAAGGACCACACATCTGACGCATTAGGCACTGCTGTTATCCACAGACAGGTATGCCTGAAGGTTGCCTACGATATGGGAGTAGGATTCACAAGAGTAACAAATATTTTGGTTATTAACCCTGAAAAGACTCTCAGGGGCTAAGGACGTTTAGTTTTTACACAGAAGGAACTAAATCATAGGCAGATTAAGATCACACAAAAGGCATGAGGCAGGGCAAAGAACTGAAGGTGCATTTATTCAGTTAACAAGAATGAAAATAAGCACAAATAAGCACAGCTTCTTTCTGACTGTGGTCATTTGAATTCTTGTAATTAAGGGTAAAAAGGCACTGCACTAAGATAAATGGAAGACAGCATCCACAGTTTTATAATCAATGCCTTAAAGCATAAAGTACTTCCTTCCTGCACTGAAGCAAATCAAGGGATACGTGTCCTTCTGCTGGAGAAAGGATGACTCACCAAGAAAGAACATTCTCCCTGCGGTATATAATTTCATGACGTTCTCTACTGAGCCATAAACAAACCTAGAAGTAACAATGTCCTTGAGAAAGAGTAAATTCCAGAAATACTTGTGGTAAACAGATAATTCCACAGTTTTAGAGATAATTCCACAGTACTAGAGATCTTTAGGTAGCTGTTTCTCCAGGTAAAGTCACAATTAATTTAAAAAACTGTGGTTTCAAGGCTAGCAAGACAAAGTATTGACAGTGTCAGTAAATACTTTGCTCTACTTTATGTGTTCCTTAAGTCATATAAACTAAACACATTTTTGACTATAAGCTGGTAAATCATGGAAATGTCCAAACTACATAGTAACCATAGAGACAAGTTGCCAAAAAAGATGTCAGGCTGATAACCTTATTTAAAAAAGTGAAGTTGAAAAACAAGTAAAATCTTCCATGGGAACAATTACAATAATTTAAAATGGTACAGAAGAAAAGAAAATTAGTCTTTGCATGTATAAATTCTGAATGCATTGTCAAACCACAGTGATAAAACATAGAATAAATAATATTTACTCTAAGTGTATTTCATTCATAGAATTGCAGATTGTGTCACGTCACTACAGGGGAAAAAAATGTAAAGATTGTTGTTTTTTAAGATTGCTGTTAATATTATCAGCAGGAACTATTTGGACATCCAACAATTAAATAGTCCTTTTCCCTTACCACAAAGTATACTATTATAAAAGTTATAGTTTATTTACAACATATTATCCAATAATACTTTAGAGTTTCCTGTATTTCAAAATTAATTTGAAGTACCAATGCTATATTAATTAACATACGTTCTTTTTTGATCAAGTAGACAAGTGAGAGACCCAAAAATCAACAAAATAGGGATGAAGGGGCCTGTCCCAAAAGTATGCATGCAGAGAATTAGTGCTGACAGGGCACCGTTACAGGTCTGGTCCTTGTGGTGGAGGACGTGAGCCACAAATCCAGTGGCCTAAGTCTCCAGAGAGTCCCTTCCAGCCACATCCATTCTGCAACTTTCTGATCTGACTGTAGTCTCCAATGCAGCTGGTTATTTTATAGATTAAATACATTGTCTTCATATTGCTTTCATTTTAATAAATGACACCTTGCATTAGCAAAGCATGCTATCAGGGGTAGTTCAAGAAGGTCAGTATTCCATGATGGAACAGCTCAGACCTCTTGTGGGAGTATAGCGAGCTGACACTCCTGTCAGACAAGAGCCAAACTCTTTGGTCTGGAGGATGGTGAACAGAACAGACGGAGATACAGAGAATCCCAGATCCAAGCTTTGGGGCTGCTGCCAAGGGACCAGAAGCGCAGCAAATGATGCAGGTTTGAGAACACTTCACTGTTGGAAGTGAAGTGACTCACTACTCCCCTTCCTGGGTATTATACTACTCACACAGTATATACTTGTGTAAGTAAAATTTACTTTCCCTAGTAAACAATATTGGCTCTGCTTAGATGAAGGGAAAATATGGTAGTTGCTGTACTATTACTGTATTTCTTGGTTCATTTTGACACATGATTAATCATCATAATTCCTAGATTATTACAAGCCTATAAAAAAATCATCAAATAGTTAAACAGTAGTTAACCTTGTTCAAATTCAAGGGAAAGGCTTAAGTTTAAAGACAGGGAGGGCATCTGCTACAGCTCACTGCTGGCTACAGGAGTTAAGAAACAGCACTGTACCTCTCACATACAAAGCTAAATTCTGCGTAGAGAACAGTGATAGACTCAGAGGAGAGCCTTGGTCTTCACCATGATGTTAATCACCATCCAAGCCAGGAGGATTTCTTACAAGTTTTCTTCTCCTAGGTTAACAGTATTACTCTGAAGTCAGAAGAGTTATTAGCATGAAGTATCTGAATCAGGACAAACGCTCTGATGTCCACATATTTTCCTGAAGCTAAGCGTAGTGTACACGAGCATACAAGGACCTAACAATCAATCTGCTTCAGGGACTTACCTGCACGTTAACTTTTTTTTTTTACGCATTTTTCATATTCATCGATGCAATTTAGGCACATACTTGTAACATGTTGTCTCTCCTGTAATGGATGGTAGTATTCTTAATTACTGATTTTACTGCCCATAAAACAAAGCATAAAACTGAGCTTGCACACTCATCAAGCACATTCTACATATGTTTTTGCAGTTACATTGTGGGAGTAGTTATAATCCTAACTTACAAAAACCCTGATATAGAAAGGCCACATCCTTCTGATAAATGTTAGCTTTAATTACTACTGTAATTACTACTTTCTCAGTGGAGCAAAATTTATCTTTAATTATCCATGTACTTACCAAGGTAATTACTGCACAATGACTACAAAAAATTTTCAAACTCATCTCCTGTATAAGCTAGGCTTTATGCAGTCAGACTAGAAAAGGAGAGATTAGCTCATTTACAAGGAAAGGACAGCTGAAGTCACAACTATGTGAGAGTAGATGCTGAATTAAAGTACAGAATTTTTAAGGTGCCAACTGATGTAGACAAGTGGTAACCAAAAAAATGCTTGCCATCTGATCAAGGCTCTTACTGGAACATACAGATCATCCCAGTTTTCTGCTCAAAAGGCAAGTCACCACCTCAGCTCAACATCCTCACCCTAATTTTTGTGACTGCTCTAGATTTAAAGAATCTGCTGTTAACTCACGATAAGAAGCCCACATTCCAAAAGAAACATATCAAGTAGACAAACATACTTTTCAGCCAATGACAAGAAAGCAGCCCTAACCAGTAGACAGCAAACGGTACTGATTGAATACAGCTGCTACATTGCGTTGTCCAGGCAGCAAAAGATGGCAATGACTGCTTCCCTGCTTACAGAAATGGGAAGGTTACCTGAAAGCTGTACCACAGGGAGGTCTGGGGAGCCATGTGAACGCCTAAGATATCTTGCACTGCTACATTGCTCTGCAACACAGAATTACAGCACTATGTAGAACTAAAGGGATTAGCCACGCTACACATTAACTAAGCTTGAAAAAAAATTGTGTTCTCCACCTACAGCTGTTTTTTTCTTTTTATGTTTTGACAGAACTGCATTTATCACATGGACCTAACACTCATCTTTCTATTTCAGCCCATTCTTTGGATAAGACAGCAAGAGAGACTACAGACGCGTGTGATAAATTATGTAGTAACCTATGTTACTAAACCATTATTTTCATTAATTTACTGCAAAGTATTGGATATTAACAAACATGAGTGGTTTATTTCTTCATTTGTTTTAATAAAGAACACTCATATCTCAGTCTTCCTGGTCACTGCTACCTTGTCTGACTACATAAATTTTGCATCCTCCCTTGACTTAGGAGGAAAAATAAGAAAGAAAGTCATGTCAAAGTAAGACTGAATCTGGGAGGTGGCAGAGGAACAATGAAGAAGCTACCGCGCAGATGTGCTAGGGAAGGAGCCTGGAAATTTGGCCTCTTCATTAATAGTGTATTGGGCATTGCTCACCAGACCTTGCAGCTTCCTCACACAGGCAGGCCCCACCTGACCTCAGCACCAAGAAAAAAAGGAACTATGGGCACAGCCAAAGAAAGGCCACTTGGATTAATTTAACTAGTAAATGAATCAAAGAAGGTAAGAGAGACAGTTTCTACACAAAGAGGTACAAATAATGAAGTACTTCTCCAGCTGATTTCTTCCAAAGTTACCCTACTATTATCACCAGGACAGGTAATTATTATGATATCAACAAACCTAAGGAATTTTCACAATCATAAAAAAAAAAGCCAAAAAAATAAAATTCATTTTTAGATAGGTTTTTTGGTAAGGCAATGATCTTTTAGTTTAAAACATCCTCTCTCTCTCTTTTCTGTATAAAGAAGCTAATAGCACAAATGAAATACAGACACGGGCATGCATCGTTGAGGGTAAACTTCTGATTCCAGCATAGAGCTTTAACTGTTGTTCAACACTTCTTTGTCACTCTCTGGTTATTATATTTCTGGTTCTATTTATCTTTGTTTACCTTCAGAGCCTGCTTTTTGAAGCACCAGTGGGAATATGAGCGAGCCAAACCCCCTCACAATGCAGCTATTCAATGCAGACCGCATAAAGCAGTTGCTTGAGGTTACTCGTGTCAAGAGCGGCTGCAAGTGCTCCTGTGAGCTTGCAGGAGATAAGAGCATCTGTTCCTGCACTGCAGGAACTTCATGCCACATGTGTGGATCACCATCCTGATCATGTGTTTCTTCCTCCAGCATAGTCCAATGAGGAAGAGACAGAAAGCACTGTCAGCAGCTGTCACACCATCAGGGACCCTGTGCACAACAGGCAAATCAGAGCTCCTGTTCACCTTCCCCTCCTCTCAGAGGATCCACCCAGCTAGGCAAACCCAGCATGCAGCCTGCATTGCTGCCACTCCCTCTGCAGAGGCGGAGACATAGGAGGTGCGCTTCCAGGACACATCCCTCTCTCCCTCCAGGCCAGCTTACACAAAGCAGCCTGTGTAAGAGTGGCTGCCCCTTGATTCTCTTCCACACACACAGTAACTGCTTTGAGTGCACAGCAGGGCCTCACCATCAGCAATGACCTGAACAGGACCAAAGTACCAAAGGTCTTCCTGAGCCTCTAAAATGCAAAAGAGCCTTCAAACAGTGCGGTGAGAGTGATCAAGCATTCAACAGCCATTCCCTGCCATTTTTTTTTGTCAGGATGCACTGTTTTTTATGCTCCCTTCAAGCCTATAATATTACACGTGGGATGGGGGCACGGGGGGAGCATCATATTAATATTCAATAAACAGAAAATTAAAAAATAGCCAGAGCTTTTCCCCATGTGGGTATGATTTGTGTCTTTGTTGAGCAGGCTACTGTTTGAAAAACCTCCCCTGATTTCCCCCAGTGCAGCAGCACAGCTTGCTCTCCCCTTTCTGGGCCCCTCAGCAGCAGGGCTGCAGCTAGGGCAGGTAGTGAGGCACCCTCAGCTAGAGCTGCATCCATCTCCTTGCACTGTCAGCCATGTTGTGGACCTTCCACCAGGTGCTGCAGTGGGAAGCTGCCACCCACTGAAGACCGCACATGGTTTGTTAACAGGCAGATTCATTCCGTTTGGCAGTCCACTCCCCTGATATGGCTTGCTGGTTTGGAGTAGATTGACCCACAGGAGAGCAGGTATTCACTCTGCTTTGTCATTTCTTCCCCAAGGTAGCACCACTGGTGGCACTGCTTGATGTTAGTGCTGGGTGTTGGTTGTTGGCCACAATGAAAAGACCCCCAGATGAACAGAATCATAGAATCACTGAGGTTAGAAAAGACCTCTAAGATCACCAAGTCCAACTGCCAGCCCATCCCCACTGGGGATCCTGGTGCTTGACCTTTCCCTGAGGCACAGCCCTACAGCAGCTGTGGAGAGCTGTCCCCTGATGGACAGGACCTGTCCCCAGATCACCCCCACAGGGATGTAAGCTCCCGTGAGGCATCAGAGGGGTGACAAGGACAGGGACAGAGCCTGGCCCAGCCCGAGGGCTCTCGGTGACCCCACTCATCCCAGGGGCTCCCCTCAGGCCCAGCCTGTCCCAGCCAACCTGAGGACCCCAAAATATCCCAAAGACCCCCAGACAACTCCCAAGGGTTCCCACAGACCCTAAATGCCCCCTGGAGGGGATGGGGGACCCATCACTCTTCAGAAAACAATCAGAAAGGTTCACAAGGCTTTTCAATTTTGCATCAGCAAGCAACAAACTTAATAGATATCAAATGTCTGAAATGGCCATGAAGAAAGTTTGTTTCTCATTCCTGAATATTAATTGAAAGAGGCCCACTGTGTCAAGCTTCAGCAAGAGCCCTCGCCCTTCCTGCACAGTCTTCATGTGTATAGTTATGCTTAGATGTTATAGAAAAAAAGTAAATCTGTTAGAAATGCACAGCAATTTGAAATTTGTGGAGCAGATTTTAATGATACCTAGAGATTTGCATTGATTAGAAACAGGAAAGGTAACAGGAATTAAAGTGAACAAAACTTAGGACAGACCTGAGATTTAGAACAAGTTATTTAAATCTAACCAACCTATAAATAATTGTTTAATACAAAAGGAAGTTATTCAAAACTTAAATTAGCAGCAGCTTGAGAAACGGAAACCATCTCAGATATATATAGCATGTCTATGCCATACCCTGAAACTGTTCTTGAAAATAACACAATAAGAAACAGGGAGGCAGCCATTCACATTCTAACATGTAGTCTCTCCTTCAGTGAAAGCGTTTTGAAAGGGATGTGCACTGCAGGAATTCTAAACAAATTTGCTATCATTTAACAAAACATGCTGCAAGTGGAACAACATTTGCAGCAGACATTATCTGACCTAGGTCACCTCCTGATTAAACATATATAGACTGGAAGGAGATTAGTCATTAAACCAAGCTGAAACACAAGCCACGCTACAGCTTATACTGAGAAACTCTATCCAATTAGATTTGCAAGTGAGCTGAAATCAGGAATTAAGAGGAAGGTAGTTCCAGGACACTTCTGCCAGCATGTCCAGTATCAAGATGCCTGAGTACATACCCACTCTAACACATGCGTGCCTTAATGGCCACACTCTGTGCCACGAGGAGAGTGTTTCAAAAGGTTGTTAAACTTGACATCTTTATAAGCAGAAAAAATGAAAAGAAGAAGGAATGAATTAAAAAATTTAAGGCAGGTAACAAAGAGTTTGCCTTGTCACATTATCTTAAAACTAAGACCTGTAATCATGCATACATACCTGCATGCATCGTCATGCTCCCACGTCATTCAGGGTGTGGGACAAGATCTCACCCTAGACTGGCACCTCAGCTCAAAGCCAGATCCCAAAACTGGCCTGGAACCAGGACAAAACTGAGCACTTACGCATGACCCACAGGCATACCTCAGCTAGCTTAACCTTAACACCAAGCAAAACTCTTCATATACCCAGCAACATAACAAAGCTCACCCAAGAATAAAGAGTACATTGACCAGTGACTCAGATCACATTAGAGGAAGTGATGGTGTAGGGATGAATGCACCTGGCTATGCAATTGATGGACCGTCTGTAATTATGAACCCAATCCACTCCTCCTGTCAAAAAGACAGTATGATCTCTGCTATCTCCCAACACAACTTCAGTGCTAGGAAGGCTGATTTTATTCCTTCAGGGATTAAAATATCTCCTGGTATTATATCATGTAAGATAAGATTTCCTACTCCAAAGATGAAGCTTTCCCAAGTGTTCATGTGGCTGTGACCTGCTAATTCTCTTATGTGCCCTGCTGCGTGCACGTACATCGCTCTGCTCCAGCAGCCACAGCACAGCTAACACAATCTGTTAGTCAGTAACAGTAAGACTCAGATGTAAAACGGAGTTGTGGACCCAAGTGCCAAGCCCAAAAGTTCTCAATATCCCTGATGCTTTGTCCTGGAGTTCCAGTTTGAATGAATCACCACTTCAAAAGTTTGAATCTTTTGCTCTCATGTTTTCAAAAGTCTCACTGCACTTGAAGGAGCACTTAAATTCACTGTTTTATTCTAGGCAAAGTTCCACTGTCCTATTTTCTACCAAGAGTGGAAGTCTCCTGCAGAGCAGTACTTCAACCATTTCATCCGTTGTGCCATGTTTTTGCTCACCACCTTCTTATGACTTAATCTATTTCACCTTGCTGATCTCCCAACAGACCGCCTACCTGGTTAAACACTTTGTAAAGCACTGACTTTGTGAACGATTCATGCCTTCATTTAAAGCATTCTTCACACTTCCAGATCTTAATAGATCACCAAGAGTTAGAGGCAGCACGGGCAGTGCTCTGCAAAACAATTTCATCTGGGGCAGGAAAGCCAAAGTAATTACTTTTTCTAAACTATTTCCAATTCTTTTGCATGATAAATTTTGAAAAACTCTTACTTTTCATTCCCAGATTTTTGTTTCAAAATGACAATTTGACACAGCAAAAATCTTTTCCTTTGATCTGAAACTCAAATTAGGCACAAATATATTAACATTTTCCAAAACATTCTATTGATACCACTGTAAAGCTGTTGTGTTTCAGACTAGCTCTACATTGTGACATAACTTGTTGGGAAACATAATTAGGATTTTTTTTACTGGTAGTTGTAAAGGCATTTGTTGACAGCAAACAACTCTCTGGATTGCCAGCCTGCCCATTCAAAAGGGTTGCCTAAGTCATAGTTTTGGTCCTTCTGCAAAAGTTTGAATGAAATTAAAAATGAATGAATGAAAGTACCCTGAATCCACTTCCACTCTTATTTTGAAGATATATATGGTGCAGAAGACACAGGCTATTGGTAGAGAGGGGAGCATCTTCACTACAACAAAGAACTAGTGCTATAGTTACAGCCCCTAAATGCGCTCATATTTATCAAAATATCAACGTTGGTGCCTACAACTAATGAGGAAAGTAGTGTTGCTAGGTCTTTCATAAGGATCTTTGACATTAACTTAGCATGAACTGGAGAATAATGCATTATTAAAATATGGAGAAAGATATTGCAAAACTAAGAAGAAATCTAAGGTGGAGCTTTTATTTGCATTTAGTGTTATACCCAATTCAATTCCTGTTAGTAAAAACTGCAGTCACATTCTCTGGATAACTCAGCTGCAAGCTATTGTTTAACCAGCACAATAAACCCAGCATTAACTTCTAGCTGTCTCAGACTTGCTACCTGAGAACTGCATTAGTATGGCCTATCCAGTATGCTCAGAATTAAATACCAGCCTTCATAAAACACACAAAGAGAAAAGAAAATAACATCATCCTCCATGGACAGAAAGGAGTCTCTATCATTCATCTCTCAGAACACTTAAATCTCATTACTACAACCCATTGCAGCTGCTCTCTCCCCTTCCCTAATAAAACTGAAAGCAACAAGTTGTGTATTTTGATTATTAATTAAACAAAGCCACTCCCAGATTGCTAGGGTGCTACAGAGCAGGGAGCCAACACCCAGGGCTGCTGCTATGCCAGATTCCTGCTCACCAGCTCTGCAGGTTGTCCTGGGCGAGACTCACCAGGCAGAAGTCACTGAAACAAAGAAAATTGGAGCAGCATTTTCATGCACCCAACTAGGTGGTTTTACAAAATTCAGTTCCTGTTGTGACGCATCTTCCACATCAAAATGTTTTATCAAAGAAAGTTTCTACATAGACTAGTTTGTAAGGGGAGGTGATTTATTTTGTTAGACCAGCTGATGCTGTCAGGCAAAGCAAGAGGTGTTCAGTTTCAGATTGGATTGACAAGGACGTACCTGTAAATATGGAGACATTTTTAGTCTCAGAGTCCCCTAACAGACCATTGCAACAGCATTTCTTTACAAAAAAGGAACTGACATGCGGTCAAGAACAAAGATTGGGTTTAACTTAATTTCTAGAAATTGCATTAAGAGAGATTGAAGAGAGTTGCGTAGAGAAACTGGAACCTTTAACATGAACCTGAACATGAACATGAATTAAGTATCTTTAGCCTTCCAAGGCACGTGGAAAAGATTTGTTACATTGAACCATTTTTTCTCATTTTCCAGAATAAGAAGGAATTAAAAACCATGTGAGTAGCTAGGCCTTCACCCTGCTAAACACATGCACATGTGGCAAGTGGTCCTGCTGACTTCTCTGAGCACCTTAATATCTATGTAATACAACACATTTTCACTGCACAGGCACTCGCACATACACATAGACTCCCAAAATTCTTACAGCCTGCAAGTAAATAGTTTAAGGGTATAGCTACTGGCATTAGGAGATTTATGCTCCTACATTTCCTGTATTTAATGGAAGAAAGGGGCTGGTTTTATTTCAAAACCAATCTGATTGCCTCAGAGAGACAGCTGGAAAATTTCTATTATTACAGTGCATTCATGCCTGGGTTTCATGAGCAGAGCAGTGTTAGTCATCACAAGGATGGTCTCCAAGTTCAAGATGCAGCTCGCTGCTGCTCATATAGACTCTTAGGCTTTTCAGATGATTCTACTTTATATAATCAGTTATAAGAATGTTATTTATTTACTTCTGGGGCTCAGCAACAACAGTAAGAGCGGAAAGTGAGACTGTTCCTGCATAGATGCTCATACACTGCATGCATCAGCCAGGAAGCTTGCAAGGAAGTACACGTGCCACAATCTTATTGGTCAATGGAAAGGAGAAACCTGACTGGAGTGAACACCTTTAACAAAACAACAGTGAAGGCACTAGCTGGACACACAGTCTAATAGACTGACATCTTCTAGAAGACGAGAGAAGAGAAAGAGATCATGCCAGAGGTCATGACTTCTAGACATGGGGCACGGCTTCTCAGATACACAGGCATGGCATTTACAACACCTGAGTGTCCACATCAAGCTCATCTAGAGTTGCAAGTTATTCTGGACATTTGGGTGACATCTCTGCGTCTTCCTTTCTGGGTTTTAAAATAGAAAGTTTAGGGAACTAGATCAGCTGGTAGAGCCTACCAACTGTTTGCAGGTTACTTGATCATCATATGAGAAAGGAGAAAGCTAACTCCATCATACAAGCTTATAATGAAAATAACTTTAATATTCACCATTTTTGGATTACAGGTGAGAGAACTGATGCATGCAGATATCCCAGCAGGCTGAGAGGAAACAAAAAAAGCCCACTACAGCTCCCACCCCATGCCTGTGGGCTGTGGGCAGAAGCGTGTGGTACTCACATATTGTACACTGCTGAAGAGTAGCCTTGGTGATATTCTTCTCTCCAGGAAAGCTGACATCATTACCTTGAGTCAGCTACCTGTTATCTTCAGTTTGTTTGGCTTTTTTGCTTTTTAGTAAGATATTTGACATTAGCAGCAGTTTGCATTAGTATCTTGGATCCCATCACTGTTAGCCAATCCACCAAAGCAGCACCACACTAAGCAAAGACCAAACAACCACGGGCAGGTGTGCTCCCCCTGTGCTGCTGATTTCCATGCCTCACCCACAGCAGGAAACAGGCCACAGGTTATTTCCACCAGTGTCACCTGCAGAGCGCAGTGGTGCCAGCCAGCTCCCACCTGTTTGCTCAGCAGCTCCAGCAGCTGCATGGTGTGCAGCAGGAGAGCAGGAACTGAAGTCCCGGCCTACGGGCGTTCAGAAGGGGGTCTTGCATTCAGCTCTGAATGCTTACCTAATCCAAGTAGAACAGCTGCGTGCTTTCCACCAGAAAACAAGTGTCACCATATTTCATCTTTTCCTTTCAGACAGGTTAAAAGCACAAGTGAGTCCTAATAGACCATTGACATAGCATCTCTAGTATGCACAACTTTACATATATATGGCTCCTCGTGAGTCTTTAAGTACTCTGCTTTCAGATCATTCTCCCACCTCCATCTTTCCCACCTGATTTTGTTAGTGCTCAGACCATCCATGACTTGACCCTATGTCTTACAGAATCTCCCAATGGTACACCTGGATACAGGGAACAGCGGGATAGAGGAAGACCACATTGCCTAAACTCACCTGTATTTCAGACATTCTCAGCTGCCAGAATGACCTTGTGTGGAGGGAGGAGAAATGAAACTCAGCTGCTCTGTCCCACCTGAGTGTCTGTGCTGAGCATAGCTGAAATATATATCAGCCTGTGGACCACTGTAAACCAAGAATTCCACAAGATTCACAATAGTGTTGCTTATACNAAAAAAAAAAAAAGTTTTAAAGGCATGAAAGCATTTCATTGCATTTGAATGCGAAGACAGAGCCTCAGGACACTAGTGGAATGGGGCCAGCAGGAGTGTGGCAACGCCCATTCTCCTATCAGCTCCCTGTGACTGATACTGCTTGTTTAGTGTCACCGCCTGAGGGAGTGTGCTTGCCATTTCCATGCCCTAACGTTTAAACAAGACTTTAAGTACACGTATCCTTAAGTCATTGCCATTGGCCTAACTAGCCAGCTAACTATTCTAATGGGGATCATACAACAACATTTCTATAGTATATGACCCACAGAGTGGTGAAACATGAGCATTTCATGGGTAAAATTCAACAACTAGTCGTTACAGTTCCAGCAATAACATCCTAATCTGTGACCACACTACGGCATCTTTTTATTAATTTAGCTTTTATGTGGTGATAGGTCAGTAGTAGATGAGAGTGGAATCCGTCTGGGCTCAGTTAGAAGTTTGCCTTTGTACTGCTAATTAAGCTTTCTTTCACATATGCTACATACATAGAATCATAACATCACAGAATTGTTGTGTTTGAAAGGCACCTCTGGAGATTATGTAGTCCAGTTCCACCTGATCAAAGCCAAGTCAGCCGGGGCAAGTCACGCCATCCAGTTGAGTTTTGGACTGATTCACCAGTCCAGGGATGGAGACTCCACAGAATTGGGTACCCGTTCTAGTGCCCAACCATCCTCATAGTAAAACAAACAAACAAACATTTATTTTACATATGTATTGAAGTTCTTGAATTTCAGTTTGGGCCCATTTCCTCTTATTCTGTCAGCTGATTTCCCTGAGAAGAGTCTGAGTCTGTCTTCTTTACTTCCTCCCATCTTGTATTTATACACATTGATAAAAGATCCCTGAGCCTCCTCTCCTGCAGGATGAACCGTCCCAGCTCTCAGTCCTTCCTCAGATGTCAGATCCCTTCAACACCTTTAAGGCCATTTTCTAGACTCGCTGCAGTACATCTTCTGCACTACAGAACTCCAGATATGGCCTCATCTCCCTCACATATTGGCAATGCTCTGCCTAGTGCAGACCAGGGGCTGTCGGCCGCTTGTGTTGCAAGGGCCTGATGCTGGCTTGTGTCCAACTTCTTGCCCACCAGGAACCCCAGGTCATTTTTGGCAAAGCTGCTCTCCAGCTGGTTGCACCCCTAGGTGCAGAACATTGCAGTGCCCTTTGTTGAACTTCATGAAGTTCCCATCAGAGCATTTTTTCAACCTGTCAAAGTTCCTCTGCATGGTAGCACCATCTGGTCTATCAGCCACTCCTCCCAGATTTGTATCACTCACAGACTTGTCAAGGGTTCATTCATTTCATCCATTAGTGAATATGTTAAATGATATTGGTCAGTATTGATCCCTCAGGTACACCACTAGAGACTACCTTCAAGGTGGACTTCATGCTACTGATGACAGCCCTTTGAGACAGGCAGTTCAGCCAGGTTTCAGACCACATCATTCTCCTTTTGGTCCTTACTTCATCAGTTTAACTGTGGCTATGTTATTGCAGACACATCCCATATCTCTCACTCTAGATAACTGTGTTTCGATGTGTTCCCTGACTGAGGGAATGGCTTAGCTCCTTCATGATGGATGATCTTTGAGAAGCCACCATCACTGATCCTGCTCCTGTGCCACTATGCTGCACAAACACTCATTCCTTAGCAAGAAACACATCGTAGTGCACTGGTGAAGTGTGCTAGGAGATTATTGGCAATAAAAAGCTACTCTGCAAAGAAACAGAGGGGAAGACACTCTTCCCTGTGACACAGGCTTTTTTTCTTTTTTTTTCCACTAAGTGGGTCTAGGCAGGAGGAGCAGTAAAAATCCAGCAAATATATATATATTCATGCAATCTGAGAGCACAAAAAGAGGAAGAATTCTGTCATGGGACTATGTCAGGATTTGTAGGTCTACAAGGATTTTTAAGGGTGACATTGGTTAAAACCTTTTAAAGGTATATGTCCCTAATGTTCCTGTTGTATTGGCAAATATGATTTTTTTTAGAAGCTAGAATATCAATGTAGCATAGACATATAGGCAATCTATAGTATATATACAGATGGGCAATACAGAAAAAAAAAAAGATGGAAAATGTGATGGTTGAAACATTGTACAACCGAATGACTTTTCTCAATGGGAAGGAAAGCCAGTGGTCTATGACACGTCATTAAGATACTGTGTAACTAAACAAAGTATATTATGTCAATATTTGCCAACAAGAATTGTAGTGAGAAGCCTTCAGAAGCAGTAGGAACTACCTTGTAGCATGAACCAGATGCAAAGTTCATGTTAGAAACTGTTAAACAGTTGAAGGTCAGATAGAGGATGAAGGTACTCTTTCCAATCCCATCCCGCTGCATCATCACTGAATATTGGCATTAAGATCCAAACTTTGTTGAGCCAGCTCTTGGAAACCTGACAGCAGAGCTGTCCTCGCACCTCTCTGGGTAACCTGTGCCACTGCTACACTGTCCTTCTCATGAAGATGATTTTCCTGATGTCCACTATGAATCTCCCAAGCCATGGCTCATGGTCCTTATACATTATCATCCAATGCTACCAGGAACAGTTTGAAACCATCATCTTGGTAACACTTTTTCAAGCAATTGCAGGCTGCTATTATGTAGTCTCGTAGCCTCCTCTTCCTCTTCCACAGACCAGACAAACCCAGACAACTTCTACTTGAGTTTGAGTAGAAGAGTGAAATTCGCTGTGAAATTTGAAAAATTTAAAGAGTAAAGGACTCGGGAGGGGGGAGGTATACTTAACCTTGATAAAAAAATGGAATTGTTCAAACAAGGACCCTCATCCACTTCAGACTGAAGCAGAGGCAGAACAAAGGGTACTGTGATGTGGATGTATTTGGGAACATAGAAGAAAACACAAAACATAATAATTGTGAGACTTGCTGCAGAATGGCAGCTGAAACTCTACAAAGAGTCACTTAAAACTGAGCAATCTGTGTGATTCACTGCAACTTCACATTCTGTGTTAAATACAAAAGCCAAGGCAATGTGAAGAGTTTTGGAGAAGACAGAGGCTGCTGTGCACCACATCATGCTACCCAGAAAGTGCCAACACCACTACAGCTTTCACAGCTTGGAGAAAAAGACCAACAGCGCCAATTACAGAGAGGAACTCTGCAGAACAAATAAGCTTCACTGCAGAGGTGACGCTGATTAGGATATTGGCCTGAATGCAAAAGTAATATATAATGATGTGAGATTAGCACACAAGTGGTAGCGGGGGTGAGAAATGTGCTGTGGTTTTGTGTCAATGGGTTCACTACTGACAGACGGCACTCTAGAGCAGACAAGTTTAATAGTCATTGTGGAAATATATTAAAAATAATAATAATAAATAAATTAGGAGAGAAACCTTTATTTGAGAATAAAGAGAATCCTCTCCCTTACTACTTAGGGATCAAGTCTGGCAGTCAGAGCTAGCACCTTGTGTTTCTTCTCTATTTGTTTTATCAGTGGCCACTTGTCAGGCATTTTTAGGAAAGCAGAGCACATACTGGTGCAGGGTTGCATCCATTGCAGGAGAGATTGTTTCTTACCTTCAGCTGATTTGTAAATGGGGTTTGGTACCTGAAGTGTTCCAGAGAAAAAAATACAGACACTTTTGTTGGTGCAGAGGGCACTGATGCTCACAAGAAGCCAAAATCTTCTCATCTTTGAGGTAAACCATTAGGAAAGCTGGGTGGTCTGTGTCTGGGCTACAGGTAACCAAACAAATTCAAAATAAGAACACTGAATACAAGAAGGAAAACAGAGAGCTGCCAACAGAGAAGGTGGCAGCTCAAGGAGAATCACTGAACTATGGACATTAATTATGGCTGAGTTACTTTGTTCGTAACAGAGCTTGTCATCCAACAAGCAGATGAGGCAGGCTGTAAAAACAAGTCAGACTAACAGAAAGACATTAATTAAAAACATTCCATGTGATATCAGGTACAAAACTAAGATGTTCAAATCCAAAAGTTCTCTCTCCATGCTCACATTGTACAATACAGTAAAAAAAGGAAACTTGATTTACAGATCTCAAGCAATCCTGAAAATCAAACATTAGTTGCTCAGACTGGAGAAGAGTCACTGGCTTTAAGCCCCAAGTATAGAATTCTTTCTGTTTTTAAACACAGCTAATTATTTAAATTATTTAAAACGCATTTACTTAAAATCAAGTACAAGAATTTCGGGCACAAAGCCTTCCCAGTCATAACCAACTAGCCCAGTTGAGAAGACCAGATAAACAGTCTGTTTCATAGGCTGAGGTACACCCCTCATCCCAGCCCCTCCTGCGAAAGAATCCTTCTTCATTCATTCACTGAATATCTCATTTCAAAGTTAAATCTGAAAGTTGTCAGGATGAGGCTTTCCCTTACCAAATACAAGGCGAACAATTAAGTCCCACATATGCTGAAAACCTTGATACTCCTTCGTAACAGATCTTGATAGCCTTCCTACTGTTGTGAAAAAAAGCACTGAACAATGGAAGAGCAGGTGTATTTGCTCTGGCTCTTCAAATCACTTATGGATTTTAAAACCTCATTCAGCAATGCCTTCCAGACATCCTGGTACTTCACAGCTCAAAACAGAGTATAATGCAAGATCTGGTCACATGATAAATCCCATCTTTATCTGAGGCTATGTTACAGATGGTTCATTCCAGCCTCCTGATTTATACCAAGTGGTGTTGACTTGTATTACAAATTTGCATATGCAAGTGAGAAAGAATGTTGTCAGGCATCTAAAAATCCTAATGGAATGGTATTTTGTTTTGAAAGCAGTGATCAAAAGGCCAGATAGTTGTAAGAATGCAATATTTTAAATCCTAACCACCTTTTCTGCTATCCAATTTAAAAAATGTTACCAATAAACTGTAAGTACGCCAAGTTAATAGAGTAATCCATACAGAGATGTCTGAGCTCCTAAAATGTAGAGTGAAAGGTTTTCCAGAGAAACCGTCAGGCAAATTTCATCCAAGTATCTTTCCGGTGAAAAAAATATATAAATATATATATACCATTCAGTTCGTGTGGTTAAAGCACTGACAAAGAAGTTTGGCCTGTTCTCATATGAATGTGTTCTACTTTCAGTCACTGTATCTAACAATATGCCACTATTTTGGCAGCTCTGGAAGCTCACCGACTCCCAGATACACCCATCCCTGGCTTTGACTCAGAGAATTTCTAGTGTGTGGCTGACTATACATTTCATTCTTTACTTTTGTTCCTCCTATGTAAAGAATTTGTTTTTATTCTGAGCAGCAGATCACAATACTTGGAAGCATGTATTTTTTATGAAATCAGAAGTGGCTGAATTCCCCTTGCCTGTGTTAAGTCTAAAACTTATCACAAACCACAAGAGAAAATTAACTGCTTCATAAAATGCCTTTAAAAGGGCTATAATACCAGCATCAAAAGTGTGACGATTTCTGTGTACTTACAGGGCACCTACAGGGTACCTACAGATCAGAGGAATGAAAGTCAAAGTTAAAATCCAAATGTGAGGGTGGTGAGACACTGGAACAGGTTGCCCAGAGAAGTTGTGGATGCCCCCTCCCTGGAAGTATTCAAAGCCAGGCTGGATGGGGCTTTGGGCAACCTGGTCTAGTGGGAGGTGTCCTTGCCCATGGCAGGGGGGTTGGAACAAGATGATCTCTAAGGTCCCTTCCAACCCTAACCATTCTATGATTCTATGATTCTATGACTAGCTTTGTAAAGATGTTAAATATTGGCAGTAATGGGGTCTATCAGACCTTTATAGCAAACGAAGAAAACCCTTCTGGGATAGTCCTGCCTCGTTCCAAGCTCCCCTGGGTAATTAGGGCAGGATTTGGTCACCAAGGCACACCATGCAGCCTGGTGCAGTCTCAGGACCCAGGCAGGCTCCTGTGGGAATGGCTGCAGTCTCCCCTCTCTCCATTAACCCAGCACAAGGCTGGTTTAGAGACGTGTTCAGCTAGATCCTTTGAGACTACACTGCATTTGAGATGACTGTACAGGCCTTGTGATAGCTATGTTTGAATGGCTGAGTTTCCAGTAGGCAACAATTCTTAAAAAGTGGCATAAAGCTATGTGGAAGTAGGCTGAAGTGCATCTCCTGAACATAGAAGAAAGGAAAGGTACAAATGAAGTGGAAATGCATCTAAGGCAGGATCCAAGGAGTGTTTGCATGCTCAGTTTTGAGAATGTAGTTGTAGGCAAAATCTGTTTTTACTCCAAGTGTGTGAGTGGAAGCCTACCTGCTCATTATCTCTTCCCTTAATCAGAGAATAACTGGAACTTCTGTTACAGGCTTAAAACTGCCAAATGCTACCAGGCGTGACCTGAGAAGGCAGTCAGCAAGAGCACATTAAGTTATGATTAAAAATTGTCTGAGATAAGACCAAGATTTCAGAAATGTGTACCTGACCTTTGAGTCCTCTATCTGCACTGAGGTGGATTAAGGATGTAAACTGACTGTCCAAAGGGAGTACTCACATATCCAAATGTGGATCTTGGAAACTTATTTTGGTGAATGTTTAAGAAGATCTGCATGGATATACTTTGAATACAGGATACTGAAGTAAAGAAAATACATCTCCAATTCTTCAGAGAGAAGTACCAGAGCAGAACCATGAATTCACATGCAATCTCTCTGTTATTTCATTCCTTGATTAGGCTATATGTGACATAAACCACACAGGAACAGGAGTTACATCTGGCCTCCCTGAGAGTTTGATTTCACCCTTCTTATAAGTCAAGCACTTCAGCAAAGCATGGTACTGCTCTACATGAGAAAGTAAAAGCAATTACTTTCTTGCTTGAGTTCAACATCTTGCTTCTGCACCTCATTTTCCTAATCACTCTTTACAAAAGATTTTTCAAAAAGTGACCCAAAGCACTGTTTTCTCTTAAGTGTATTCAGAAAAAATGTGTGTCAGCAGCAGCCATCAGAGAGCACTGTGGATATCCATATATCTGATGGATTTCGCCCATCCAGCTGAGCAATGCTAAGTGCTCACTGTGTACCTGTGATTTCAATCGCACTAGAACATAGGAGGCCTGCACCTGGGAGAACACATCTTGGTTTTGGCGTGCCACGCCAAGGACCCTCCACTGCGCTCTGAGGATGGAGCCAGGCAGGCCCCACAGTGCCGGGGTGGCCTCACAGCCACCAGGAAGGGCTGCGTCATCACACGAGTTCTGAAACCTGAAGGGGCTGATCTTCCTGGTGTAGTCAACAATAAACGTCTACACAATTCATGGAATCATCATAAAATCACAGAAACATGATCTGAGTTAATTCTTATTTAGATTTCAGTTTGTGAACACAGTTTGTTGTTACAGCTACCAAATACCTTCCTGTGGAGAGCGTTATAACCTTTCTTTTAGGTTTCAATACACTTTTCCTCTGTGGTGTTACATGTGCATGTATACATACATATCTGTATAACGTGCACAATTAATTATCTAATTAACATCTAGAGCCCTGAGTCACCAATTTAACTTTTTCAGAGGAATAAAAGAACGGTGACCCATGTGCATCCTCCAACCAATCAAAAAAAGACAAATCACTCCTCAGGCAAATCAGGAGTCTTGACTTAAGCTTACCTGGACTTGGATCTCTGCCAGCATTTTTAAATCACCTTTCCTAAATGTTCCAAAAGTCTCTAGAAACATCTTTGATGCTTTATAAACGGTGCTTGGCAGAAAAGTGTGGTGTTAATTCATTACAAAATTAACCCTGAGTGTTTTGGTAGGGGAAAAAATTGGAAAGTGTAGCTCTTTGGAAGTAGTATTCAAATTCAAAGCTCATGGGTGGAGTCAGGGTGTACGAAGGTGCATAAATAGGCAGTGGGGACTGTGGTGCCTGCACTGTGACCAGGAACACCTTCGCACCCCGGCTGGCACCTGCAGAGCAGCACGGTAAGGCACCGCTTGCCTCTGTGGGCACTGCCTGCCTGATGCCCGGGCTCCCCGGGGCTGCGCAGGAGGGCAGGGGGAGGGAGAGGCTGCAATGCAGGCACGGCTCAGCTGCTACCCAAAAAAACGTGCAGAGAAATGTTGTCTTTGCAGGTTAGAAGAAGCAGGAGAGGAGGGGGTTTGGGGTTAGAAAATTAAGCAGAAGCGCACACAGCCTTCCAGAGGGGAGGTTTTGAAAGAGGAGGTTTAATGTTTCTGTCTTGGCTTTCTGCACGAGCAACAGCATAAAGTTTGCCTGGTCTTTGACTTCCTGGTTGTTCCATACCTTCTTTTCTTTCCTTATTTGTCTCTCTCTCTTTTTTTTTTTCATTTAAGTACGCATTACTTCTGCTACACAGCTCCAGCCAAAACAACTCAAGGCAGCCTTGAAAATCCACTGCATTTAATTTAACTTTATTCAATTTTCTACTTTTCCAAAGAGACTTTTCTTGGGACTGGCAGTCTCTTGCAAAACCACATTTCATGCCGTTAAAATCCACTCCGTGGATGCTTGAGGTCTATTGGGCACCCCATTAGCTAAGGGCACTGTATCACTGATGCAGGTTCAGCTAATGCCTCCTCCTGCAGTTCTGACTCAGAAAAATGCTTCTACTTTCCTGAGATTTCATTTTCATAGTCTGAATTTTAAAAGCTGTCTGTTTCAATTTTTGCATGAATGTTTTGAATTTTCTGTATTGGTTTTGGAATATCTTAGGTCTTCTTACTGTACCCAGTATATATTGGTATTCCAGTTTTCAGGAGGAAGCTTAATGAGAAAACACAGGGTCATGTTCCTAAAGTGTTATTCCCCCTTCCAAGCATCCCAGCTGAAACTCTGGGAAGCTTCCATCAGGCGCCTCATCTCCACCTCCATGCCCCAGAGCCAGCTGCAGGAAAAGCACTCTGCTTTGTGCTGCAAACTGCACTTCACTGTTCCCCACTTCTTTCTTGCAGATTTTACTGGTTTTCAGGATTAGATGATAATAATTAGAGAAGACAGGATGTGAAGTTTCAACAACAGCATTAAGCTGCATCTATGCTAGTGGATCCCTCTTAAACCTAGCTTAGACTTTTACGTTTCATTTGAGTTGCTCTTGCTGCAAAGCCTACACAGGTCAGCACCTGAGCTGCTAAACTGCTTGGTTGCTGTAACACTGGGAGATCCAGAGAAACAGAAATTTATCAGGACTTTAAAAAGTACTTTTGAAATTGCCAAAACTGTTGTTTTACTGAGCAAATTCAATATATGTGAAAGGAACAGAGAAACTAACATGAGTGCACATGTAAGAGGACCACAGCTCAATGGCACAAACACAGCAGCAGAGAGCAGCCAAATTCTTCACTATACTTTGCTAAGCAAACCTCTCCCTTCCTTTATGCTCCCTGAGCCCTCACCCGGGGCAGGTAACCCCAGTCCCAACACACCCTGCTGCACCCCTGACCCCACCGCTGCTGCCTGCGGGCTGCATGCCTCAAAACCCGCAGCTGGGGGGCACGGAAAAATGAAGCGTCTCTCCCTCATTGCAGGAGCAGCCATGGAGAAGAGTTATGTGTCCGTGTTCCTGCTGCTCGTGGCCATCTCCTGTGTCCTGGCAAAGGATGTAGGCAAGAAGGAGACAAAGGAAACTAGCACGAAACCAAAACTGCCTCAGACACTCTCCAGAGGTAAAAATACATATATACATACATACTTAAAAATATCAATTTGAAGTTTTGATTCCTATGCTGCATGAAATCGATTTTCTTGCAACCCATTCTGCAAATACATTTTGTGGTGTTTTCTGCCCCCTCCCTCGCCCCGCAGGCTGGGGGGACCAGCTCATCTGGACGCAGACCTACGAGGAAGCCCTCTTCCGCGCCAAGCACAGGTACCGCGCCCCGCCGCGCCCCTTCCGCGCCCCGCGCTGCGGCGCCCCCTGGCGGCCCCCGTGCCGCCGCCAGCGCTAACGCGGCCTCTCCCTCTTCGGCAGCAACAAGCCCCTGATGATTATCCACCACCTGGATGACTGCCCCCACAGCCAAGGTAAGGCTATCCCACAGAAATAAAATAATAAGTTTCAGTTCGAGGCCCAATGCCATTAATATATAAATATATACGCACATTTGCTAATTAAGCTGCAGTGAAACACTAACTTGAACACAGATGTGAGTGTTCTGCAAGTTACTGTCACACAGACGCGTTTTTGGATGTGCAAAAATTCACTAATTTGGTGTTGCACAATACAGACTCAATACAGAGACAGGTGAAGGTCAGCAGGTTTTGGCCTGTGACAAACCTGGTCTGGGTTTGCAGAGCAATCAGCCAAACCAGTAGCAAGGCCAGGAGCAGTGACAAATAGGCTTTTTCTCCCTTTCCAATAAACTGAAGCATTCAGGTCTCAGTATTGATAATGCTTTTCCCAGTGTTTTGGAATTTACCCTCCTCCTGCAAGCTGGCCCACACAAGGGCTGTGCACCCACCAGCAGCTGTATAAGGGTGTTAGCATCCTTCCAGACATTCCAGGCTGCCTTGTTTGTGCCTTAAGGACTGGAGGCAGAAACTGCAACAGTACAACAGGACGTTCAAAGGGCCAAATGCTCCAATTCAAAGTTGAGCAGACAGCTCTGAGGGAGCTGCACCACCCAAAGGCAGGAGGGATGCTCTGTACCACCACGCTTACTCTTCACCACAGAATAAAACCATGCTCATCATCTTTCAGTGGAATGAACATAAAACCTTTGTTTGCTGAAATTGTAAACTGCAAATTCTCATTTTTATCCTATCAGTTTGAATTTTCTTTTCTAGGGCAATATTTCGGGCATTTTTTTCTTTTTTTTTTTAATATCATTCCTCACTGCTTTCACTCTAGCACTCAAGAAGGTCTTTGCTGAACACAAAGAAATACAGAAACTGGCTGAAAAATTCATTCTCCTGAACCTTGTGGTAAGTTTCCCAGTTACACTTCAGGTGAAAGCAATAAGGTTCGATTTCTGGTCACGGCTTCTCTAGCCTTAAGTAGGCAGTTTTACAGCTGGGATTAGCTGGGAAAAATGATCAGTGCTGGAGCATAATAGATTTAGTAATAAAACTCTTTCATCTCCAGCTCTCATAACCACTAAATATGAAGGAATTTAAATGCTAATGTAATACTGTCATTGACTGTTATGATCAATTCTGAGGTCTAGCTGTTTAAAGATTATATCCCAGACAGTGGATTTCTGAAATTGTTAAAGGCATTGCTTAACCTGTGTAACACTGAGTATAGAGGAAAAAAGAATCCGTGTTACACACTCTCTTGCAATCTTGACCAAACCTCATCTGCTCTCCTTCAGTATGAAACCACAGACAAGAACCTTGCACCTGACGGCCAGTACGTCCCTCGGATCATGTTCATTGGTGAGTACATCCTGGATCGCAGCCCCTCCTGCATTCACATACACATACCACTGACATATTTTTTTAAACTGAGGTCACAATGACCATTTTCGGCAGACAACAGCAACTGCCATATTATTTCCTCCTTGATTCTTTCTTAGTAACAGCTATAGGCCGCAGGCAGTCCCAGCTTACGGAGTTAATTCATGCACTACGCAGTGACATGGGGTCTAAGGCTGATCGACACTGATCAGAACCAGACCTAATAAACCTGCAAACACAACGCCTAACACCACAGCTTTGGTTACTCCGTAGAATGAAGGTCTGTTGGCTGTTACTGGAAGCAGACCTGTCTTGCAGAAACAGGAAGCAAGCAGAAGAGCAGAAAGGTTTCTTCTGCTTGAAGGTTACTGCTACGCTCTGCAACTTTTCTCCTGCTTTTTGCCAGATCCTTCCCTGACTGTGAGAGCAGACATTACTGGAAGATACTCCAACCGCCTCTATGCGTACGAGCCCTCTGATGTCTCGCTGTGTAAGTAGTGTGCTCCCAAAGCAGTCACTTTTTACTTGAGGGACGATGTCAGGCCTCATGCACATGCACTCAGTGCTTGCTGAAGGCGTTGTCCAACGCACGCAGGGGTAGGTTTGGGAAGGGTGTAACTGCATGACAACTGTTTGTCAGCTAGCACAGCTATGCTTGGCTGTACAAATACTCCAAGGACAAGCACAGGGGATTCAAGCTCAGAAAAACAATCAATTTTGACCTTGTACATCATTGTATGAGGTGCTAAAAAGCAGTGAAATTACTTCATTGTCAAAGTTCTGTTTGGTGTTGTCATGTCAATCCCTCAGAAAGCCCTACTGCTGTAGGTTACCAGAGTGCACAGTGCATCAGAATCAATACAGCCACAGGCATTTGGGCACAGCTTTAATAATAATGACATTTCTTTACAGTAGCTGGTCACTGGCAGAGAAAGTTGCAACAAAAATAACATGCATGAATATTTCATTTCTAGTGTATTCAAATATGCAGAAAGCACTGAAGCTGCTGAAGACTGAGCTGTAAGAAGAAGGATGTCCTTAAAGACCATGCAGTCTGGTCTTCCACCTCTTCTCCACTCCTTGACACTGGTGAAGAGACTATTTAGTGACACTTAGTGATATATAGTGCTGGTTTATAAACATAAACACTAGTTTTATGTTAGCACTTTTGTACAAGGCAGCATTTTTAAAAGCTGGAGGCTTTTAATTTAAGACATACAGGATACTGTATGACCCAATTGTACAAATGATTTTTTTAAATAAATCCATTTCAAATGTTTACATACAAAATGTCGCTGTTTTGTGTTTTTCCATATTATCTACCAATATTAGAGTAAAATCAGCATTTCTGGAGTCAACAGGTTGCTATTTTCTATCAAGACATTTTGGAAGGAAAAGGAAAGCAGCTTTTATCTCCAGTTTTAGCAGCTAGTAAAGCTCTATTACTCAGCATGCTTTCTCTACATTTATTTTCTTGTAGCCTAGCCTACCAATCTATGCCTAGCTCTCATTACCAGTCCTTTCCTTATAGTTAGATAAGGAGCGCAAACCTTTTACAAAACTATTCTCTGGCTGCAGTTAATTGCATGGCAACATGCACAATGCTTGAACCTTTAAGAAGGAAAATAACATTTTCAAACACAGAAAATCATTGAGAATAGAGGATATGACTGTTTATGCAGGGTTTTGTTTTTAAAATTGGCTGCATTCCAAAGTGACCTGAGGATCACCGTATCTACAGAAAGATCTTGTTTAAAGGCAGTTAAAAACAGCTTCCCTTAGAAGACTCTTGATTACACTGGAATTCAGTAAAGCCTAGAGATGAATAATAACAGAAATTGTATTTTAGTGAGTATACGGTTTGTTTCCAAATTGCTTTATGGCTTGTGATTGCTCATGTACAAGCCCAAAATGGACAACAGAAGTTAGAACTAAGAGAAACCCTGTAGCTGAACACCACACGAGTTGATACCACCTTAAGATTTAGGCCAAAAGACTTTCCAGCCTCAAATATCTACAAATGACAGTAACAAATACCACCACCAGAAGCAGTGAGAAACACTTTTCCCCTTCATCATCTTCTCAGTTTGAGCCCTTATTACCACTACTGGCACTACCAACCATGCTGGTTATCATGAGGAATACACTTGGAGCTAAGGCACCTGCATCTCTGGCAAGCTGCATGAGCTACACCAAGCAGAAAGTCTCAAGTGGCTCCACACACGCATTTCTGCATTCCTTCAGCAGTTCATTAAGATGTTTCCTTCTATTGGAGTATCCTTAAGTTGTGGCGAGGAATTTTTTTGCTGCAGAAAGGTCTTTCCCTTTCTTCCCAATCAGAAGACAGGAGGAAAGGAGAAGGCAGTGGGGCAGAAATATTATCCAGAAGCAGCTACCAACCACAAAAATTAAGAAAGGTGCTTACACAACTGAACAGGACAGCACTGAGGAAGTCAGGAACAACCACATCATCTTTAGAATCATCTTTATCTGCTTGACTCAAAGTGCTACATGGCTCTGTTGCCATGTTGCACATGACTCTGCGAGAGTCTAGTCATCTGTGCACTACAGATGCAAGTTAGTTCAGCCTGCAAGTATCAAAACAAAAAAAACAAGAAGAAACACCAAACACACGTGAATTTTTGGACTTGTTGTTATAATTCTGTAATTTGCTTTTCACCTTAGCTAAGTTTTCAAGAATCTTAACACATAAACGGTCAGCTTAACTATGCTCTCTTCACACTCTCCTCCAAATACAAATTATTTACATAAGTACCAAGCCAAGTTACTTAACATAAAATTGAATTTCTTCAGAAAATTTGGAAAAATCATTTCTAAAGTATACATGCTCAGTAACTTGAAATGCACAGGATGAATACAGTTTCCTGCGTGTGTGATTTCTACAGTTCCATTGGGCCTATTTAAAGATTTTTTGAAGCATAAGAGTAACAATTTCTCTTTGTAATAAACAGTTATCTTCACATGAAATGAGTCAGATGCTGTACAGTGGAATGTTATTTAAGATCTGGGCTGATTTTCCTACACAGACATAGGAATTACAGGGTTTTTTCATGTTTATTTTTATGTGATGAAAATACGTGGGTGTCTTTGAGGAAGTTAGGATGGATTTCTACTTCTTCCAGAAAAAATAACTTTAAGAAAGCATTTCAATGTAATTAAGATCAAAAGACATTTAATGTAAGCATTACGAATGGTCCAAGTTAAACTGCTTTGTTATTCTGATATTCTGCTACTGTAAATAAGCTTCTAGAAAACTTGGTTACAATTAAGTCCAACTCTAAGGCAGTCAGATTATGCCTCTCTAGAAACCAAGCCACAGCAACAAAAGTTCAACGTCCAAAATTACTTTCTCAAGAGGAAACACAGAACAATGAAGAAAAAGACAAAATCTGTTTTAAAAAAAAAGTTTCATCTCAACACATTAGAATACATCTCTTGTACACTAACATTTAAGGCAGTCCTCTCAAGCAAGGCTCTCTCCCAGTTCCAAAGCCAGAATAAATGTGTTTTATTGTAGCTACTCCCCAAGAATCAGATTCTGAAAGTGAATCCGTATCTCTGATGTGAATTTCAAGGTTTGTAGTTGTTTGTAGTTTTTTTTTTAAAAAAAACTCACAATCTTAAAGAGACAAAGTATTATTTATACAATAGAAAATCTTTAATCAAACCATATGCTCCACTATCCATCTCTTGAAGACTAAACCAAACTCACACAAAGTGTTCTGAGATGTGACACTTCTAAACTGGTAACATTTTCAGTTTTTCCTCAGTAATGCACAATTACAATCCAATATCACCTACTATGTTAAACTACAACCACCCCAAACCAAGTGCTGAAAAAAAGATGAAAAATAATCAAAATTGAAGCATCCATACAGCATTGTTTTAACCTTCATACACCGTCTTCTCAAAACTCTTCCTCTCGTTTGTTAGATTAATGCACAGAATACAAGGACTAGGAAAGTAACGGTTGCTGAAGACAGCTTTGGGATGACCACTGTCCTCTTGACACGCACTGAGAACAGCTAGGTACTTGCTTTAACACGACAGCACATGGAAGGAAAAAAAAAAAAGCTGTAGATATTTACATTTTACTTCAGCAGCAGCCTGAAGGCTCTTAAGATCGCATTCCTTTCAGTACAGGAGAGCGGTCTTACTCTGAGTGTGTAGGCACGTGCCTGAAGCAGACAGCAGGGCTCGCAGGCGCAGGAGGCAGGAACTGACCGCCCGGGCACCAGGAGATGGCGCCGCGAGCAGAGGCTGAGGCGCCACCTGAGGAGCAGCTGTCCTCAGGAAGCTCCTGACATCCCTGTCTTCAGGTTCAACGCTTCCCCTTCGAAACTTCGAGAATTCCTTCTCGAGCAGCACTAGGCACACAAGAAAGCGTTCTGATAAGCACGTACTTCCACTTCCTTCTGCCTCCTTTGCCAAAACACGGAGGCACCTCTCTAGCAAAGGGAAACCCCTAGGAGGGCCCACTGCCATTTGCACTCACTGCCTCCCTTTGCACCATGCTCAGCTGTGCTGGAGCTGCTGTGATCTGCTGTGATCTTTGGCAGACGACCTTAATAAGCTTCCCTTTTTCTTCCTGCAGAGCTGTCTTTTTCAGGCTACAGCAGCTGCCTATGGCAACAGAGGCAGCAACTTAATGAACAAAAAGGTACAGCACAGGTCTGTGATTACTGTGATTAGAAACAAGTGGAACATTGTGCACCCCTGGTGTTCCCATCTTCCAGATCATGTATCACTTCTAACAGAGGCTGGACCAGGGACTATGCTTTCCTTCAGCACAGACAGCACTCAGCATGTAGATGATGCACATTTCAATTCTTTTCTTAAAACAAATTACTGGAAAACATTTTTTTTCCCCTGCCATTCAATCTCTCATCAAATTAAGACAACAGGGGAATATATACTGCTAAGTTTTGCTAAGTTATCACAACAATAATTGTACACCATTTGTAAAAATATTTGTACAACAATTTTCCAAACACCAAATTTCTCACATTAACAAGATGACAGACCACTACTGACTCTGATGCTGTGCAAATACCAAATCTCATTCAGTTGTCAGAGAAAAAAACAGCTTCAAGTTAATTAGCTGTGGATTACATTCATCCATTATTCTTACTGTGAAAATATCCATTAAAAATAAAGAAGTATTTTTATTTTCAAAGAAAACTAAATCAACCAGAAAGCCACAGCAAACAGGGGAGGGGTGAAGATTACAGTAGTCACTCGTGCACTTAGGTGCACTACATAAAATAACAAAACAACATCCTTAGCTTTTTTTTTTTTTAACCTTAACAAGAGTGAGAGACCATTATTTAGACACAGAAGTTAACCAGAACTCATCCTAAATCCTAATCAAATCATACAAACAATGAAACAACCTTTAAACACCCACCATGTATTTTTATCATTTTAATGAGAAATTAGGTGAATTTTTGTAATTAATGAATACAGCAGAAAATACTTCCGGGTTTTTTTTGAACACCAAAGAAGCAAGTAGTGCTACAAAACTCACTGAATAGAGTTCACCACATCAACTACTGAAGTCTTTAATAAAATTATTTAATCAGCTCAGAGCAGCATTCTGACTCTGCCCAGATACCGAATACACCAATCTACTTCAAGATAGAGGTTCTTGTAAGAAAAACAATTGAAACTTAAAGATGAGAACTGCAAACTTCTTACAGGGAAACACTAAACTATGGAGAGATCTACTATTTTGAAGTAGAGAGTGCAGAGAGAAGATTCAGTCCTTTATAAACTTGTTAAAGAAATGCACTAGGATTTGCACGGGGATCCTTTTGGTTCCTATATCTATAAGTCAGCCAGACTCCCAGAATCTGAAAGGAAAAAAAAATCAAAGATGTTATTAAGCAGGGGGTTTCCACCTTATTTTCCATCAGTTTTACAAGATCTGTTTTAAACATTAAATTCTGATAATGAATTTACAGTACGAGTGTAGGATATTTTACTATTGCTAAAATGACACCACTCCACACTAACTTTATTAGAAAAAAGAATGCACTTTCTCAGAAAGAACTCCTGTCTAGCAACACAGAGAATTAATAAAAAGGGACAAAATTGAATTCACAATACTAGAAGAACATTTATCACAGGAGCATCCAGTATTATTTTTCTCCCTCTCTAAACAATAAATATTCATAAACCACTTTTTAGGATAATGATAAACATAGTAATATCCTCCAAACTGTTTCATTTCACACATACAAATTAAGAATAAAGCTATTTTTCCAGTATATTTTCAAATTTTGTTCCCTCACCCTTTCATCCCCTCGCATATAGCAGCTTCACATTTTTAGTAAATAAAACATGGGCAGAAGTCAGATTGGTTCTGCTTTAGTTGCTATATCTCTTGCGGATGTACCAGCTACAGTCTGAAAACTGCACTACACAGTAGGCACAGAATTTTAATGTGTGAGGTTACGAAAGGTCTGCTCCAAGGACTTTCATTCACTGACTGATAAAGCAAGTTTATGTACCATCTCTTTACTAAAACAAAGAGCCAGTCTTTCTTTCTTGTTTTTTTTTCCCCAAATCTAATGCTTAAAATAAGCTCAGTCACCAAAAAAATCCCCCAAAATTAAAAGCAAAAAACAAAGAGCACGGAAGGACAAGGCGGGGAGCCCAAAGATCAGGGAAACAAGCTAAAAGCAGCAGCACGTCTTTATTACCTTTTGATAACAGTAAACCTGAAGAGCTAGCTTTATATAAAATTTGGACTTCACAGCATCATATTTCAATGCGGTATCCAATGGTTTGTAGTCTAAATAACAGAAGGCTGTAAATACTCCTGGTGTTGACAAAAGCCAAACCCTGTTTTTGTCAGACTTGAGCAAGCTGACAGCCTGAACAATTTTGACCTAATTAGGTTTGACTCCTGAGACAATACTGGGAGCTCCTATAATAAAATCCCTAAAGTTTAAGGCTTTGTTTAGTGAAAAGGTGGGGGAGGAAAGCACTCCATTTTCTAGCCTATTCGTTTACCTCTGTGAAACTGAAGAAAAGACCTATGCCTCCAACAAATCTGAGCACCATTCCAGAATATTCTTCAATTATTGGCGCACATGGTTGACACTGGTGACTTCTAAAACAATCCTGTAACAGACAGAAACAGAGAATTGCACCCCATTTTCTGATGATGCTTCACTGATTGACAGTAGTTAGTTAACTCTACAGAAGACTGCAAGCCATGGACAAAACTTTAGGAGTTTTAAGACTTCAGAAAAGTAAGTACACAAATGACAAAAGACTGACCTTTCAAGGGTGATAAGGTTTCCAGTAACTTAAGTAAGGACATGGAAGGCAGAGGTTTTTAACAAATCTGTAAGTTAGCTGTCACAACTAGGAATGCAATTATGCATTTTAGAACAAATACGATGAGAGAAAGTCAGAACTTACAGAGGAGCAGGTTTCATTTGGATCAAAAAACCTGAATCCACAACAATTCAGATTTCTCTCAATATCTGTTCTTGCACTGTTAGTGTTATTCCATCCCACCTCTAGAAGTTGACTCTAGAAGATAAGGAAATACATATTAATTGAACTGTTTTATGTTTCAATGGAAATCAATATACTAAGCAAAGTATGTGACTCCCTTTTCACTATCTTCATAGGAGTCAAAACAAGGGTTCCCCAAACGTAGCTGAAACAACTTTACTTCTACCTACCTATTCAATGAAAACTAATCACAAAAATTGATGTGCTTACCCAACTTTGCTCCACCAATTATATAGCACTTATAATTAAAACCTTCAGGTTTCCAAGTCTAACAGGATAATATATTAAAAAAATGACTTCAACATTCCAACAGTCTGGAAAGCTAATGAGATTGCAGCACCTAGCAGCAGCATACTCATGATCATAGCTCATTTTCTTCCCATCTTTTTTCTAAACCTGACAAGAACACTAGTAATAGGACAATGGGACATTGACTAATCCAACTGGAACTGCTCAGATTTTAAACAAACCGTGCTGTTAACAGGTAGAGGAAGTTGATCATTTAGTCACTATATCCTTGCCACCTCCTTATGCAGTTAGAATTATTCTCCATACCCCACAGAAGCTTGTCTTACTTTCCCACTTATGGGTCACCTCAGTACCTAATATAGTTACCACCTTTACAGTTACACAAGAACAATTCTGTGGTCTTATGTTATGATTGCTGGTTTTGCATTACGATTACTGCAGATTTCATCAGCCTACTTGGAACTGCAAAATACATGATATAGTACAAATACTATGCTGCTACACACGTGACCAAAAACCCAGACAGCAACTTTAAAGTCAAAACAATTTTTAAAAGACAGCTGGAAGGCAGGGATTTAAGAGATGTGTGGATGCACCACTGTGCGATGTGGTTTAGTAATGGGACTCAGTAGATCATGTTGGTGGTCGGACTTGATGATCCTAAAGGTCTTTCCAAACTAGATGATTCTATGATTTTTGAAGCCAGATTTCCTTAAAATACACATTCTACATTTAGAGGAAGACTACATATAAATATACGTAGGCATGTACCTGTATGTGTTTGTGTAACAAAAATAATATTCTGCTATAGATTAACCGAGAATTTAGGAAACATTTCTTACCTGCTGTTCCTTGTTCAGTGCCAAACAGGCACAGGAGACAGAAAACTGGACAATAAAGACTAGCAAAAGAATAATCATGTACTGAAAGCAGTAGTTAAAGATACATTCTCAAATTCATTTTGCTTATAGAACATATATAATATTTATTTCATTGGATTACATCATGTCCTTTGAAACAAAAGAACTACACAAAAATTCTGATCAGACCTGGAAAAGGTAAAGCAAGTAACATCCCCAGAACTCAATCACCACCTATCACTTTTTCTCTACTACTACACACAGCTTGTATCCCTGGGCTTGTTATTTGTCTAGCAAGACAATACAAACAGTGAAATAATAAAAGAAATTGAGAGAGAAAAATCTATAGTCAATTCCCCTAGCTGTAGGGACTGATGTCATTTCAAGGCACTTTACTTACAGCAGTAAAGAAAATACTTTTTTTTTCCCTAGCAAAAGGTAATTTTAAACTAGATTATAAAAACTGAGAGCTGTTTTCAGAACACAGCCTTACATACTTTTGGACTGATGCACCTGAAAACACTATAAAAGCAAAAGAACAAATTTTAATACTAAAGATCTCATTTTGCAAGTCATGCACTGGATTCGCAATTTGTCTGCTACGTCCAGAGGCAGAAACTTGTATCATGTAATTAAACTGTGTGTAAAGCAGGGGTTGTTACTTATTTGCAGACCACAATCAGAAAAATAAGAATTTTATCTGATTAATCTCTCATCTAAACAGATCAATTTTGTTATGCAAGACAGCACCACAGACTGCTTACGCAGTGTCAGTACACATAAAGAGACAGCAAAGCACCACACTGAGAAAGCCTGTGCTCATTTCTAATCTGGGTTCGCAATTAAAAACTAGGTATGAAAAGAAAGTGCTTATTGGCAACATATAGGGGTATGCGTTCTTCTGCCAGCTCCAATCAGTTCACTGCATCATCATCCTCCATTGTGAAACCACGTTAGTAGTTCACATACTCTAGTTTGCTATAGGGTTCAGCACACAGCGAGGAAGACTTGTGACACAGTAGTCCACCTCTCTGGATTAAACTGAAATGTTTTAATTTTTAGAAAGAGAAGTGAATACTTCTGTCTTCAGAGTGAAAAAAGGGCAAAACAAGGCAGCTGGAGTAAACTGGGAATGATGTTTAATTTAGACTGCATGTGGCCAAAACAAGACTGAATTTCTGTTGTTTCTAAAGCACCTTCACCTTCCACGAGAGTCTCAGCCCACTGGAGCAGGTTGTTCACCCCTCCTGAACCCAGCTGCAATCCGTGTCATACATCAGAAGGATACAAAGAACAGCAGCACTTGATGATGTTTCACTGCACCAATCAATCCAACCAAGGCAATGAAGAAGAGGAAGATGCCTACTGCAATTGCCACTCCAACAACTCTGAAACTAGAGATGAGGCCAAAGCCAATTCCCCATGCTGCAATTCCAATCAGCAGCAGGCTCACCAGCTGGAGGGAGAGAAAACAAAAAGTTAGCGTGCATATACGGGGCTCAGCCTGCACACAGCTACATTCTTTATGTCAAAGTTGTTATCAGAAAACTACAATTCTTTACAGTACAAAAAGAAGCAGCACAGCCCTAAACAAACCAATTTCCCATTTCATCTTAGAGATGACTTTAGTGTCAGACGTTTTAAGTCACACATATTCTTCAACGTTGTTCATGTGGAGCAGCTGTAACTTAGCCTACCTACAAGACGAGCCACGTTGTGCATCTGTGACTGACTAGAGACACTGAATTTGTGTGGGTTAGAATGGAATTGACAAATGAGATAAAAATCATCAGCTTTAATTCACAGAAGAATGAAAATTCCACGTTTTCTGAAATCTAGTATATTTAAAGAGAGCACGGCTCCACAGCTCTGAACACGCAGAAGGGGGCACTTTGCCAAAACTTACTGCAATCAGAAATACAGTGGTATTAATTAATTACAGAAGATTTTGTGTAGTTCATGATACAACACAACAGTTAACAAGGTCACACAAATATACTTTTTAGATCTGTATCTCAAGGATTGCATGTCATGAAACAATAAAAATGTCCTGTCTTTGCTACATCTTTCATCACGAAAATAGCTCTACTGTGAGGTCAATCCTATTTCAATGCCCAAAGCACTCTAATGCTATTTCCTTCCTTTTAAAGATGGTATTCAGGGAAGGTAAGCAGAATCTGTCCCAGCTACTTTACTGGAATTTATTGTTTATACGGGCAGGAAGCTCCAGCCTTTCCTGTTTCCATGCCAAAAACATAGAACAACAACAAAAAAATCCAGCATGAAATGCTACAGAAAAATCTGCAATGAGTTACAGCAGGAGGTAAGCAGCAGACAAAGCCAACCTAGATGATGTCCAATGCACAAGATGCCTGACACTCTCATCCCCAGCAGTTAGACTCATGAGTAACATATCATCTACTATGTTCTCTGTCACATAACATCAACTCAACGTGGAAATTTTAACTTTCCAAAAGCTTGACCTCACCAAAAAATACCCAGAAGTAGTATCATTATAAAAAACAGTACGTTTAGTCTAGTCCATGTTCAGTCTAGTCCAGTATATTCACCTTAAAGCAAGGCACTTGTCTTGGTTTCAATACAAAATGTGTAAGCATATTTCTTTCAACTAAAATCCCTTTCAGAAGACTGCTCCATGTAATGCTGCTTTCGAAACACAGAAATCTAAGAGAACACCAAGAAAGCCTGTAAAACAAGTTGTGATGATCACCAAGACCAAAACGCAGTGGGTGCTTTTATCTCCACCTGAGTTCAAAGAGGAAAACACCTCAAAAAAAGTTTTTACAAAAAGCCAGTAATCCTCGGGAGAAACTTAAGACAGGCTGCGAGAATAAAAGCGTATTTGCCATGCCTACACCTTCCTTTCACCACATGAAGAGACAAAAAGGGATATAAAATTCAAGGAAATAAATAATCGTAGAGTTTTAGGATTAATTCACATTAGTCTTTGTTTCTCTTACACAAAAAGCCTTAATCATCATGTTTAGTTAAAACCAAAACACTGGGCTAAGTTGTCTTGAAACTAAATTATAGGGAAGAGGAAAGAAAAAAAAGGTAACAAAAACAACAAAAAAGCCTTGGCTCTGACACAGAGATCTTCTGAATGGACACAGCACAGGGCTATAAACTGCCTAATGTTGTTGCTTAAAAATTAGCTTTGCTAATCAGACAGTTAAGTGCAAGATCTACCTGTCCTGATCTATGCCCATTCACTGGGAAAATTTATTTTACTATTTAAGTGTCAGAACTGAACAACAAAAGAAACTGCATAACCCAATTTCCAATCAGAAAGGACCGGCTCATGTCCCATATTCTGTATCAGCTTCAAAGCAGTGAACTCAAACTGCCACCCCACAGCTCTTGAAGGTGTTGTCTTATGTGAAGTCTCAACATTTGTAATATTTCAATTTATTTCACAAAGAAAAGCAGAAGAAACATTTCCCCTAATCACTTTCATTAAGGCTTCTTTCTGCTGCCTTAGCTACGCTAAAAATATTTGCTCAAGTCCTTCCTCATTTATTTGTTAAGAAGCCTAAAACAATTAGATAAAATTAATTTTATTCTTAAAAGTATAAAAATCAAAGCTAAGAGATCTAAACAAAATCTATGCCTAAAACATCTATTAGATACATGCCATGTGGGAGCTGCAGATAATCGCCTCAGCTTCCATTATTCAAAAGACACATACATGAAATTAAGGGGTATGCCACTAGAAGTTGTTACTGTGACCCTCAGGTCCAAACATATTCCGGTAGAAACAGCCATACACTGAATCTAAAACTGCCACGGTTTTCAATAGAGAATAAACTATTCCAGGCTTTTAAACGTGTTGATGAATCTGGAAATTCACCTGGAAATTCATTACGCCCATGTCGCTAGGCTCTGGTTGGCAAGTGATGTAAAAATGTTCCATCCAATCAGTCAGACATCATTTGGATCAAAGCCACTATCAACTACTCCAATTCTGGCCGCTTAAGAGTGTGGAAAATTGACCTTGTATTTCAAAACTGAAACGGAGACTGAAGTCTTACAAACCATTCTCAAAATAGATTTAGGATTAAGCTTATGCCTCCTTCAACATGACGAAAAGAAAGACGAAATTGTTCTTTCATTTTCAGGTTTGGTTCCACACTCAGAATCATCCCCACTGGCTGCTCATTGCCAGGTCGCCAGGTGGCTTTCTGGGAAGTGCCAGACATGCAGGTCAGCAGCTACCAACCCAGACTGCAGACTTAATTAATTGCTCACATGTGAATCTCTCAAGAAATGAACTCCATCTTGTAAACTGAGCATTTCAACTCTCTTGCCCCCAAGCCCCACCCCAGAAGAATAAAAGCATTTTCCCCATTATTGTTCATTCTGTTAAGCAATAAGTACAGATAAATGTAGTTTTATAGTGACATAATATGAGAAACTAAAGTAAACACACACACACCCCTGCAAACAGGACAAGGGACTTAAGCTGTTTTGGGAAGAGTTTTTACAAGTCTGTAAAGCAATGTGAGATTCACAGGCTAAACAACTGTCTAGTTGCTAGTAATTTCTACACAACAGTGCTTATTCAGGTGTTTTGAAACAAAAGAATTGAAATGTATTATTTCTAAAACTGAACCCGCTAAGACTTTGATGTAAAACATTCTAGAAGGAAGTAGTCTAACTACTTTTAAATGAGCAATATGTACTTTCTAAAGGTAACAGTTCTATTTACTTATTTAAATATTTACCTATTTCTGTTAAACAAAGAAAAAAGAACTATATGGATTTTCCAAATGTTATCTTTTATTTTACTGAGACCACATTTCACAGCAGCAGCTTTGGGTAACTACCCCCACAGAAAATGACGTCACCCTTGGAAAACTGAAATGTAACTGAAATGACATTTTATGTATATAAACCTTACCTTATGTAAAACTAGACTTCATTACTCGTGCTTCAAACATTTGCTTCATAAATCTACCAGAAATAGATCAAACCACAGTCCAGTTTCCAGTAAATACGACAGGGATCCCTTTTTCCACAGTATGAGCAAGCGTGGGTTGGAGGAATGGGCTGTATGACTGAGTGAAAACTGGCCGTACTGCTGGGCTTAACGGGTAATCTCAGATCGCTCACCATCCAGTTCGAAGCTGGTAATGGGGTTCATACAGGGGCCAATCTTATTCAGTATCTTCATCAATCTGAGTGATGAGATGAAATGAATCCTCAGAAGATTTGTGGATAATACTCAACAAGAAAGTGTCACCAGCTCACCAAATAGCAGAGGTTCAATTCAGACAGACTTGATGAACTTGAAGAGTGAGCCAAGAGAAACCTCACAAAACACAGAATTCCACACCAGGGTTGCATCAGTGCAGCCTGGGAACAGACTGGCTGAGCAGCCTTGCTGAGGTAGACCCGGGGATCACACAGGCTGCCAAGCAGAATGGGAGCCAAGAGTCTGCTCTCACCACAAAGGCAAAGCCAAGAGGAGTGGGATCAAAGGAAACTCAATGCTGGTGAAGCTGCAGCTCAATTACTGCATCCTATTTCACACCCCTCAGATCAAAAAGGAATGTGAGAACCTGGGAAGGGTCACCAAATCACCCGAAGCTTTGAGGATGATGTCTTAAAAACCAGGTGATGGAGCTGGGTTTGTTTATTCTGTCAAAGAGGTGGTTCAGGTGTAATCCAATTGCAGCTGAAAACAAAGGAGCATTGTAAAAACAACGGAGGCAAACTTTTCTCGGGACTGACAGACAACAAAACAAGGGCAACAACAACAGGTAATGGCTTGGAAGGTTCTGGACATCAGGAGGGGAAAAAAACCCAAACACCTGTGAGGTGGTTTGGTGCTGCTCAGAGGTGCTGTTCCCAGAGGTTCAAGACTTGGGGTAGACAGCGGCACAGCTGGCAGTCCAGTGTTGCTCACAGTCCTGTCCAGAGCAGACAAGCCCCAGAAGCGCCCCAGCCAACAGTCCCACACCACCACTGGATGCTCCACCATGGAAACCTTGCCTTGGAAATCTCTCCTCAGTAGAGATTAAGGTCTTACCGGAAAGACAGGGGCCAGATGTAGCACTGACCAAAGACTCTTCTGAACCAGTTAATAGAGACAGCCACCATCTCCTAGACCATTGTAACCCTTCCTTTCCTCTTCTTCAAAGTAGTTTTCAATAAAAGAGAAAGGAATAATTCTTCAGAAGTACTTTCACAGAGATTTAAATGGTCCCCTTCACCTAAGGCACGTTTATATAAACAGGCATTAAGAGCAAAAGAATGTATTACAATCTCAAACTAGCACAAGCTGTCTGTCACAAAGATGCTACAAGCACATACTGTCCTCAAACTGGAATAGCAGGACAGAGCCAGAGGAAGTGCGCACATGAAGAGGGGCTAACAGCATTCTAAATTTCAAATCCTCATTTACTATGTAGTATCTTCTACACCAAACTCTAGCAACTTTAAAAAAAAAAAAAAAAACAACACACATACAAGCACAAGCTTAGCATAATCCAATATATAAACTCATTCATTTGTAATTCAGCTCCTTCCCAGAGCAGATCTCCACGCAGCACAAGTCCTAAAAGATCAGCAGCAGTTTTTACTATGAGGTCAAGTACTTTTCCTATGGAATCTGACAAGCATAATAAAGAAATGAAGCACACTGCCAACAGACAAGATGTTACTCCCATGTCAGCATCTCCATAGGAGAGATTTTAGGGACTAAGTTAAAAACCAGTGGAAGGGATCAGATTCCATTTTAAGCATCTTCCATTATATTTATTTGAATTTTTTAGACATATGGACATATACAGACACATTTGAACTTCAGAGATGTTTCAAAACAATCTATAGACAAAGAAGAAACTTTGTGACAGAAGCTGAAGTCATCACAAGTTTGCTTGTCCCGTTCTCCAGTTATCTTACTGTTAACATGACTAAAGAATTAGCCTTTATAGTATTTGCCCCCGTTTCCCTTTCCCTTACAATTCAATAAATTACTATTTTAAACTCATCTACTAGTGAAAAAATACATTTTCTTAATTTGCTATATTCTTCAAATCCAAGTTCTCCTGTGCACATAGTTGCTGCACTGGATAAATGTATTTCTCTTCACAACTGTTCCTCATGTATTTCCCCACAAGCTTACATTCTTTGTTACAGAAAGAAACCGAGATGCAGAGGAATGATTTCACTGGACAACACCACTGACAAATAATTCAAATGCCCAAAACAGTTCCTTCTTCCAACAACATCAAGCCATAACAAATCTGCTATTTTGACTAACAATTTTTCAGCATTTCAACTAGCTTGGACTGCTTGCTAGGAAGGAAGACAGAATTTTGTGCACTCAGTGTTTCCTCTTCCCAAAAGGGAGTTAGAAAAACTACATTTCAGAACTTAAATTTCAAGAAATGCAGCCTCACCACTCTTGGGTAAAGAGTAAAGAGATTATAAAGCATTCAAGCCACTATCTCCAAAGGAAATATTTACAGAAGAGCTGTCAGGCTGGATATGGAACAGGAACTAACATCAGAGAGGTTACACATGTTGATATACATCCTGCCTAACCCCTCCCTCCATATGTGTCACAACACTCTTTAGGAATTTAAACCACAAATGATATGTATTTTGAAGTCAGATTTCTACCACCCTGCACTTCAACTTGGCCAATCATTTCTGCATGGCCACAGAGAATCAAGACAATTCTTCTGGTCCCTTGTGCTTCATCTAAAAACAGCACATTAACACAGCAGGCAGCACAGTGCTCATCTCTAGCAAACTAACACTAGGTGAAATTTATTTCTATAACAATTGCAAGCTATCCAACCTGTGAGCAACTTCACCTCCTCGCAGTACTTCTTCAGCTTTATCAAAAGCAAAGTTAGGGTCGAGCAGTAAAGCTCTAGGTACTTCCAAAAGACTTCCAACAGAAAGCAGAATCTTTCACCTTCACATGACTTATTTAAATGGAGAACAATCAGTAGTCTGGTTACTGAACAGCCTTGAAAGATGTGATGTGGAGCGAGAAATTTATGTGAAAGGCAACATTCCTGTCTCTTATCAGAGAACTCAGTTCCTTTGGTTTGATGGCTTAGTTCAGAGTTCTTTGTGTTATTGGCCAATAATTAGGATCAAGTTGTTGCTGATCACGTAACAAGCTTCTTTAATGTTAAAATGGCAGTGAGATTTAACCCATTTCGTACACCATGGGTTTCAGAAACGCAAGCCTTCTGCTGTGCAGCAGGAACAACTATCATCTAAAACGTTTACTCGTTTGCTTTAATGTTCTAAAACATTTGCAGGAAGCCCAGTGATCCCACAGATTCTTCTTTCACACATAGCTCTCTCTCAACTTGAAGACAGCAATAGAAAAACAATTATTTAAGCTACACTTAATGACTTAAGGCTACTTCAGAACATTCAAAGGGCTTCTCTAAGCTGTGCTAGTTTTAAACTGCGATAGTGTCTACCCACACTGCAAGAATGGCTGAAAACATCAGCGATATCAAACCATACCACATTCCACATAACCTCCTCCTCCTGCACCCCACCATTCTCCTCACTAAGCACACTCTGCCTTCCTGGCTCCAGCTGCAGCTACACACTCTGTACAAGGCAAGTGAATAAACAAAACCTGCTCATACCTGACCTAGAAACCCAGTACGCATCTACATTCTGACCTTGCTACCACTAATGGCTGGCATTTTGGCTACAAACTGACACACAGCACAACTGAGCACATTTCTTGATGAAATGTTTTAATATATTTTGCTGTAGGCAGTCTTGTATTCTGAAGCGCAAGCACAGAAACCTTCCCAAAAAGACATTGAAAATAAGCAGACAGAATCCACATGACCGACACCGACCTTCCCTGCCATGTACTCGGGAGCTCTGTACCGCTGTCTGATCTACATACGCATCAGGAGCAGACAGCACAGCTCATACTGCTACCTTCACGACGTCCTTGGGAAAGGCAGCAGCAGCTCCAAGGTGAGCTGCCCCGTGTGCCAAGCGCCCAGGTGGGACAAGGAGTGAGAGCAGCCCAACGCACCAGCTCTGATCACGGCACTCTGAAACGCAGACCAGAGGTGTCAGGCACAGCAAACAGCAGGTTTATTCACTGCTTGCTTCTCACAGCAGAAAACAAACTCGGACAAACCAAAATGGAACTGAACCCAGAGACCACAGGTTCATCTACCACTGCAAAAGAAATGCTGCACGGGGCAGGAATGAGGTTTCCCTGATTACTGCCATTAGCACCTGGCTCTGCATAACCACTACAGCAGTCAAGAAAGTACCACAAAACACCAATAATGGTCAAGTTTTCTTTCCCTCTGAAAATCCAGACACCTACCTTGCCTCAAACACCAGCTTCCCTCTGTGTGCAGAGAGAGAGAGGAGAGCTGGAGCTTGCAGATTTACTGGGGGATGAGAAGTGCTCACCCCTCTGCACTGGGTGCTCTGCAGCCACCATGAGTCCCACCATGCCTCTCACTTGCTGCCCAAATCTGGGATTTTTTCCCCTCATCTTTGCATATTTACATAACTCAGGGAAAGCAATCTTGACAAAGGTGGCAGATAGCACAAATACAGCAATAAGTCTTTCAACAATTACCGTACCCAGAGTATGACAGGGAAAAAACTTTTAAGTTCAATACTTGGAAATGATGAAAAGAACAGTGCACTGAATAGGCAGGCTAGAAGCAAATTCTGAGAGCAAAGTACTATAAAAAGCAGATGAGTTTGATAAGGTACTTTCTAATGTTAAGAGCATCCACATTACATCCTCATATGCTATGAACTGTGGTACTAAAAAAACACATTTAACGGTAAACCATATGATTTACTTTAAATCAAACAGTCACTTGGGGTGTAAGAAAGACTGAAAGTCTTCTCATCTAAACAAAGGCAATATAATGTTTGCTGCTGCAGAAAGAATTGGCCGCTCAGGTGATAAAAACAGCACATATCATCAAGACAAACTGTTAGTGTTTTTTTTTTTTATTTTTTTTATTTGAATACATTTGATCTTGTGGCCCAGCTACCATTTCAAGCTCTCATCACTTGCCAGGACTTGGGAATTTCCCCTTCCTTCCTGAGAATCTGATTTGAAATAAGATACCAACTGTTCACACTTCAGAATTACTCAAGACTTCCTTGAGAGACACACTGTCTACCTACGGAAATCCTCATCAGAGTAAAGTGAGCAACTACTGGTGAGGCCAGCGCCCAGGGCTCTCCTATCTGGCAGATTAGGAGGCTTTAGTTAGGCACATATCCTTGAATCAGGCTGAACTCCACGGGCAGCCATTTTAAACAGTTTGTCTTGGTCTGCCATTCAAAGGGTAATATGAATATGATCAACTACATAAGGACAGAGCTGGTCAGATACCCAAAACTCGTACTTAAAAAGTTCTTGTATGCAGACAAACAGTTCTTCCACTTAATACCTAATTCCAGAAATACATTTTATTTTATGTATACTAAGTCAACAGCCTCCACTATTGTTCTCTACTCTTCCTGTACCCACAAGGCACCATACTTAAGTCAACAAGATGCAGCATAGATGCCAGAATTGTTCATACAGAACAAATTTAAAAATAGAATCAGAGCCTTAAGACATTAATTCAGCCCAGAGAATCCAGAGAAGAACCAAAAGGCATCAGCCAGGAAACATTATCTGAAAAGAATGGGAAGCGAGCAATTAGGTTAGCGGGTTTCTGGTTTCTTGCCTTAAACCAGTAACTGATTTATTACTGCCAGGACATATATTTTTCTTGGTGTACTACCAGAAAAAGCAATACAAAACAGCATCATCAACAAGAAGATCAAGCTCCAGTATCTTACTTGGTTGTTTTGAAATTCAAGATGCTCTAGGAGTGTTTAAAAAAAGCAGAATACAAATTGTAACCCCTGATATACAGCTCTGAGGGCTAATTCATTCCAAGCACGACACAGACACATCAATGCTAGCTGGAAAAACATTCAAGTGTTACCTAACTGAGCTTATATCTCCCTCACTGCTCACCCCACCAATTATTGCTCACCCCACCAATTATTGCTGTGAATTACTGTTGTTTAAATAAGATGACGAACTTCTTGCTCTGGCGGTCTTCCACGTTTTTTCCCAGTTTGAAAAAAATGAAGCCCATAATTCATTGAGCTGTTACAACCCAACCATTGCATCGTCATGTTTTTTCTAGCCCAGGAACAGAGAAGCCCACACATTCTGCAAGATCAGCTCCCCCAGGCCAACTTAACATTTCATATGTTATTTCTGCACCTCAGAATTAAGAAGAATTAGTCTTGTAATTTGCCTGCCATTAATAGGCAACACAAACAATAACAGGTGGATATCCCAGGTACTGTAATTCAAAGTCATTCCTTCCTCTCAGAAAAAGCATATGCTATGCGTGGAAGAATACTAAGTAACACCCTCAAAGTAAATTCTGCTCAGAGACATCAGAGTAAAATTCAGGTCATAGGTAACACAGGTATTACAAACAAAACTACAGAGCTCTTGGAGATCAACCCATCTCTTTTGAGGCTAAATATGCTCAAAAGACCTACCAGAGCCCTTAGATCTGGTTAATATCCGGCTGTAAGGGTTAATATCTGTCTGTAAGAATAAGCTGTGATGTCTTTAGGAAAAACACCCACTGACCACAAGGTATCAAAATGACATTTGTGTATGTATTATGTTAGAAAGATCCAGATTTCTCTCACTCTATCACTCAAGGAACACCGTCAAAAAAAAATAATAAAATAAAAAAGCAGCAGCAGCCTTGCTTCTGGTTTACTTAGAAGAGAAACCAGAGGGGAGCAATCCAAGTAACTCACCTGCAGCTACAGATGGCCAAGGAGGCAATGCCTGCCTGCTCCCTCTGCTCTGGCTGGAGCTAGCGTGGGCAAGGCAATGTCACAGAGATCCTGTGTGACTCCCACAGCAGGTAGGCTGGGCTCCTCAGGCAGATTTCAGGGACTTTGTCAGGGACATTCCCTGCTCTGCGGGCTCCTCCAGGCAGCCCATGAAATACCACAGCCTCTCCTGCATTAAAGGATTTTTTTCCTTCTTTTTTCTAAGGCACTGAAGGTTTTGCTCTGTTTTTTTTCCAAGGCAATGACAGTCACCTTGTATTCCAAATACAGCAACAGCAATTCTGGCTTCAACACAGGAACTTCCACACCCATTCATGCTCTGTCCTGGGGACTGCCATCAGGTCTGATAACCGCCAGCTATGAGATCCGCTCATTCTGATGAGCAGCGTTAGGACCTGTCAGCTCTGCTGCCCTACTCACACCGAGGGATCAGGCAGCACTATGGGAGAAGCACCGACACCACTGCCTGCGAGCCCCGGTCACCCCACTTCAGCGCTGTACGTCATCCCCAGGCACGGCTGTCCAGCACAGGGCTGTTAACAGGAACCACCAGAGGACATGTTACCTTTCCAGAAGCGCTGCAAGAGGAAGCCATTACATGTAGCCCTGTTCCTTTCTATTTCTGTGCCATTTGAAAACAGATAAGGAGAAGGAAAAAAACGCCTATGCCACAATTGGAGATTTTATTATTTTCTATTGAAAACGTATCCTCCACCTTGCCCTGCTAAGAGCAGACACCTGCCTCAGGACAGGCCCTGCCCAGCAGGTCGGTCACTGCAGCTCATCGCACACGTTCCCACCGCAGCACTTAGCACTCCCTGACCTATCGCTGGGGGGGAGCAGGGGGTTACCGAGCCCCCAGCCCCGCTGCAGGCAGACCCTGAGCTCCTCTCCCCCTGCAACGACCCTATTCAGCCCCTACTGGCTTTGTGCAGAGAAACAACAAACCCAAAGCCCCCTCTCCGGATCTGGGATCCCTCGGAAGAGCAAAGCAGGGCCCCGGCAGGCTGGAGGCCACCCAGCCTTGGATTTTGATCCCGGGGACAAAACCCGGCCCAGCCGCCTCCCCCCTACCCCGAGGCGGCCCCCACACGCACCGTGTACAGCAGATTGAGGGCACAGAGGCAGTTCTTGGAGCAGGCGAAGCCGCCGCACACCATCGCGACTACCGCGCCGGTATCACCGCCACAGCCGCCGCCGGGAGCTGCGCTGCGGGAGGCGGCCGCCGCCGCTCCGCCCCCGCCGGCAGCAGGTGAGCGGGGCCCGGCGCCGCGCCCGCTGGTTGGCCGCTCTCCGGCGCGAAGGTAAAGAGATGGAAATGACGGGCGCGGAGTGGGCTGGGAGGCGGCGGCTTTCCTCCCGTGAACGGCGGGGTCGGGCTCCCCCGCCCTCCCCCTAGGCCNCCCCCGCCCTCCCGCTAGGCCGCGCCGCAGAGCTTTGCCCCTGCGGCGCGGCCTAGGGGGAGGGCGGGAGAGCCCGGCACCGCTGGGTGTGTGACACCTGTGTCCCTGTTTTGTGTTCTCCTCAACACTACGTGCCTTGAGCAGGAGAAAGGATTTTTAAGTGACCTGAGGGGAACTGGAGGAGATTTGGCATCTCCTCGGCCATTTTGTTGTTGGGGAAACTGGCGATTCCTTCCTGGGGTGGCACTTGTGTTTGATGACCTAATCCCCTGGACAAGCAAAAAGAATCCTTCAGGGCGTTTGTTTGTTTGTTTTTTCCGGGGTGTTTCAGTGCTTGGAGTACTGCTTTACAAGAACCTTTTCTGCATGTTTCTTACTAAAATTTTCATTGACAGGTGTTCTTGTGCCTTTTTTTCTTACAAGTGGTTGAACAGCATGATCCATCTTATCACTTCCTAACAGACTTCACAGAATCACAGGGGTTGGAAAGGACCTCTGGAGATCTTCCAGTCCAACCCTGTGCTACAGCAGGATCCCTACAGTAGGTTGCACAGGGAAGCATCCAGGTGGGTCTTGAGAGTAGGAGACTCCTCAGCCTCTCAGGGCAGCCTGTCCCAGCACTCTGTCACTCTCACAGTAAATAAATTCTTCCTTATGTTTATATGGAACTTCTGTGTTCCAGTTTGTGCCCATTGCCCCTTGTCCTGTCACTGCACGCCGAGAAGAGCCTGGCCCCATCCACTTGACTCTGCCCTTTAGATACTTGTAAACAATAACGAGATCTCCTCTCAGTCTTAACAGATTTCTGGTGCTTTTTTCAATTGACTGGAATGGTGCCCCTGCTCACTATCACTCTCCAGAAGCCTGTGCCCAGTCCCTGTGGAATGATAGATTACAATGAATACGGCAATAATTACAAGCTACTTCAGTGTGTACACCATTGCAGAATTAGGGTCCAAGATGTTTTCTTATCTTTTTTGCTGGGCTTCACAAAGAGTGCAGAGTTCCTCCTCACTCAGGATGTTTGTGGCAGTACACTGGTTTCATTCCATCAGGGTTTGGTGCCAGAGGAGAAGTTGCTGGTGGTGGTCAGTTCCTGGTCAGCAGAGGAAGCTGCTTCAACTTACTGATGAATTCCCAACAATTCTTAATGGGAACTTGTCATCAAAACAATTTAAGAAGGAAATTCCAAAAACATTTTGTTCTTTGTGATTTCGCTGGCCTCCGTCTGCTAAGGAAAGCCACAGCAGGCTAACAGTCCCTGCCAGCAGCGAGGCAGAAAGAAGCTCAACAGCAGCAGCCTTTGTCTTTCCTGGGCTGTCACTCAGGTCTTTTTTTAAACATCTTTTTTCCATGCTCTTTGATATTTTGCCAGACTTTTGCCATTAAATAAAACAGTTTTTTCTCATGCAATAATGGAGACTCATAGCTTTTTTGATGATGTGCATCCACCTCTCAGCTGCTAGCCAGGCAACAAATTAAAAATTCTCCACTATTTGTGACCACAAATTAGATCTGAATGCTCAACAGCTGCTGAAGCTTTCTGTTTGTTTGTCTCTAAACTTGACAGACATAGCCTGTCCCTGCTGCTGGAGCTTTGTGAAGTGGCATGATGACTGAAAAATACGTTGTGTTTTCTTGTTCCCTTGCTAACTAAGCTGACCTGACTTTGTGGGTAATTTAGTCTATTGGAGACACAGATTTACTGACTTGAGCTACTGGCTTTGTTGGGCCACCCTCCTGATCTTTTGGGCCCAAGTCTGGCAAAGGGTAAACCCAGTATCAAGTCATTTGCTTCAGTGTTGCTTCAATGCTGTTCTACCAGCTGCTTTTAATTTTGTTGGGAAGACCGCTTTCAGAAATTGTTTGTTGTCCTCTCAATAGGAAATAGTATCTGGAATGTATGCGCTTTCCTAAACACAAGAAACCATCGGCCTATCAAATGTTTCTGTTGGATTTTGTTGCAAATGCTCACAGATGAAGTTACTGTACCATTGTTCCTTTTGTTATAGTGCTGAATTATTCAATATTATCACCCACTGCCCTTCTTCTAAGAAGATCTCTTTCCCTATTAATTATTAAAAGGTGTACCTTTCACATGTTAATTAATGCCAGAATCTCTTATTAAGGGACACAACTCCTACAGTACTGTGTAGTGCAGGATTTCTTCTTCAGATTCAAGTGGGCATCCAACCATAGCCTCTGCAGCTTGGTTTGTACCCGCTTTGGGCACTTGTGGACTCTGCGGGGCACAGTGCAGCTGGTACAGATAATCACGGGCTTCCATGAAGTACATAGAGCTATGACAAAGAACATAACTGGGGTCTGGGCCTTTCCTTCCCCCACCCCCTGCTCCTGTTCACAATGTACAGGGCAAATTTGGAATAGCATCACATAGATTCAGTGTAAAACTTGCTGTTACAGCCCTGAGCTGTGCGAAGGGCTGTTAATTTCTGGTGTGGTCGGAAGTACATCCATACTCCTGTTCCCATCAGGCTGAAACTTTGTTCATATTCTGGTTCTGGCTAGAAATAAGTCATCTTAGTTTTTTTAAGTGGATAATTTCACATAATTACTAAAAGGCTGTTTTGCAGTTGGAGAGGAATATTCTCTGTAGGAAAAGCATGGATAGTGTTTACTTGATTTTTATTTCTTTTTTTTTTTTTTAAAGCTTAGTTGTTTAAACAGCTGGTCCAAGTGAAGACCCTGAGTGTTTGTCTCTCCACCTTTTGTCTCTATGGGGGACAGATGCTGCACTCCCATCTGTTGCAATAATCCAGAGCTGCCATGAACAACCAAGAGCAGAATTTGCTGTTTCCTGCTCTTCCCCCACATTTTCTGATGCCTGTTCTCCACTTCCTTTGTTCTTCTGCCCGTCTCTGCTGCCTCTTAATGGCACTGCTGGCAACAGGAGGAGCTGCAGGCAGTGCGAATTAGTTGTTCTTCCATGGGAAACTGCAATGGGGGATTGTACGCTGTGCAGTTGCGCTGCTGCAGTCGCTGGGGCAGCCCTTACAGACTGGACGGAAAGAAGCTCTCCTGGAGGGACAGGGAATGGAGAACACAGAGCTACCAGGGCTCGATGCCAGCACACTTCTTGCAATTCAGCAGGGCTTCAAACGGAGACACTTTGGTAGTTCACTGTTTCCGTATAGACTGAGGTTTTTCTTCTTGGGGCCTTCTGTTAAAACACAACGAAAACTGAGCACTTAGCACTGAACGCTCTTCCATATCAGTAGGCTGCAATCCCACATCGTTGTTTTATTTTACGTATTAGGTGCCTGAAATCTTAAGGTCTGTGTCACTTCTGTGCTGCAAATTTGAAATGTGGAGGCACAAGTATGTCTTAAAGTATATATCATTGACTTAAAATTAAAACATTGTGACCCTTTCTCTTGCTCTCCAGTCTTACAGAGTACCTACATTACAAGTGAAACATTGTTTGCAGAAATTGATTTTTATCGCTTTATTTTTCCCAGGTTTACAATGGGCGGTTGACAGCACTCTGAGTAGTGCCTTTCTCTCTTTGTCTCACAGTCATTTTTCTTCCCCTGCTTGTATAAAGTCTCTCATGCACATCAAAATCGGGGAGGGGAAATGCTGGGTAAAGCAAGGCAGGTGTTTGCCGGAGTAGGACTGTCACACGTGATATCTGCACTGTGTAATTAGTATCAGTTAGCATTCAGTTTGACTTTCTCTTCTTAAATGTGTAAACAAAACACTGCTGATTGTAGGAAAAATACACACAGTGACTCTAAATGGTATCAACTGCGTTGCAAGACAATCAGACTTGTTAAAAACCATTGCTAATTCCAACAGGATTTTCAAGGAATTTGAAATGCACCCTGAGCAATTTTCTTTTCTGGCTGTGTTTGTCCAAGTACTTCTGTTTGTTTTGCTGTGCATTCTTTTATTATTATTATTTTTATTTTTATCAAGTCTAATGTCAATCTTTTTACTTCCTTTAAGGGACTGCAGGAAAACCACAAATGATAGTGTTGCAAACAGCAATGTATTTGTCACCATGATGACCCAACTACAGAAAATTTCTCATTTTCCTTTTATATGTGCAAAAAGGTCCCATAGCATTGTTTTTAAAGTTTACTGCATCAGCCCTAAGAACAAGCCAAGCATCTCCAGTCTAAGTTGTATTTGGAGTACTTATTGTATATTGCTGACATCTTCAAGAGTCAGTGCTGGGGGGCACATGTGAACAAGGGGACAGGGCTCCAGCTAGTGTATCACGGAGTATGGAAAGGGCTTATCCTGCATCAGCAGTTGACCATGAAAGCATGTTCCTGTGCACGACACAGAAGTGTGTCTGAAGTTTGGTAGCTGGGATCTGTACTACAGCCAACAAAAGTCTGTGAAGTAAAATGGTGTTTATAATCTGTGCATATTCAACAGTGTCTCTCTGTGGACAGCAGAAAGTCCCTGCGCCCGGCCATTTCTCGTCACTGACAAAGGACGTCTGAGTCATCTTGGTCACCTGAGCCACCTCAATTATTCAGTCATGGCAATTAGTCACCTTGCTTGCCAGTAGAGCAGCAGGAAGGGTATATGGAGTCAATAAAACATACACTTAAAATGTTGTCTGCAGCAAAAAAAAAATAAAAAAAATAAAAAATAAAATTGAAGAGCTAAATTCAGTGCCAGTGTCTGGTGGCCTTACCGTAATTATTTACTGTATTGTTTTGTAATGAATTCACTGTGCCACAATAGATACTGGCATGCAGTCATGAGTTTCTCTCCGCTTCCTGGAACAAAACCAGTTTACTGGCAGTGGTACTGCACTTGTGCCATTCCACCCCCAATCTCAAAGAAGCCCTTCCTGGCACCAGGCAGCGAAGGACCGCGTAGGCAAGGCTTACCTCTGTTGCAGGGAGCTTTGCCACCTGTGGGTGCCAGGTGTAGGCACACAAGGTGTTGCAATGCTGCTTTATGCTGATGGGCATTACAAGCCGGACACAAGGGAGACTCAGATCTAGCACATAGAATAAACTTGCCTGTGTTGTTTGGAATGGAAATGCTTCTCTGCAGAGAAGAAAAAAATGTACAAAACTCTTTCATTTATTGATTTTTAGTGAAGCATTGTAGATAGAGAAAGGGAAATTAGGACAGGAAAATATTCCATTTAAGTGCAGTGGCTAGAGCAGCCCACAACTAGGTCAGAAATTATCTCCTCCAAAAGCACAAAGATGTAGCAAATATTCATTTTAAAATTTCCAACAAGTGGTTACAAATGACAAATAGTGAAATAACAGTTGAGTCATCTTAAAATGACCGATGCTGGGTGCATTCTTTGAGAAACTTTCTAACGAAAATCAAAACGGCATAAAGTTCTTGAGTTGAGCCTGGAAAGTTAAAGCACTGTTAAGAAAGCTACAGAGATTGGAGTCTCTTTTTCAAGCAAAACCAGCTACAGGCAGCTGTGAAGCCGTTGCTTGGGACTGAGCCACTGGGTGTCCAGGCTTGCTTTGTGAGCCTCTCTTTAAAATTCCATGATCCACCGTGCAGAGTGTGAAAATAACATTGGAGTGTAAGGGTAGCACGTCTACTTGTTAATTCAGCTGATACCCATTTCCTTTGAATTGCCCCATGAATAGTGCTTTCCAGACAAAAGATAGACTGGGTGAAGTTTGTCCCTGTTATATTAATAGACAGGTAAGGTTAAGAAAAATGATGAAATAGCTCCGGGACACTGATTTTAAAGGGAAAGTGTGCTTCAGAGGTCAGCCTTCTAAAAATATTAAGAGAGGCAAATATTCGTGTAATAGATTTATAATCTAGTTCTTGGATTTTCTGAAGCTCTTATCTTAATTGTAAGACTTGTCTTTCAGCACATTTAAAACCCATTCTGAACTAAGCTGATAGAGGATTAGGATAGGGAGAGTTTGATGCATCTAACGTATTAAAGAAACAAGTAACCAGAGGCTGAAAATAGCAGTATAATGGCATTTGAATAGTAACACAGCAAAGGCTTGACCCAAAGCCCATTCCTTCTGTTTGAGGTCAGAATTCAGGGATGTCCTGGAACAGGCTGACTTTAGTTAAGTCTGGAAGATAAAAAGGCAGAACTCTAGATCCAGACAGCTGAATGTCTGATGTTTCCTGCAGCCAAATCCAAAATTTTTGGTGCTGTTACGCACACGGTGTTTGTGTGTCTCTGGAGGGCCAGGCCTGCTGCAAAGGCTGCCTCTTGGAGACAGTGCTCTTTGTGCTCTGTTCTAGCAGGAGGTGGGTGGATCACACATGTCAGCATGGCGTGCTGGCACCTGGTCCCCTGTCACATGCTGTTCTTCAGGTCTGAGATAAAACCAGCAAACTTCAACGTTAAACATAAGACAGCAACTCTGAGATTAATGAGACAAGTTAGTACCTGGGGACTAACAGTAGGATGGAAACAGTGGGAAGAGTAAATAATTCTCAAATTAATTGCAGTTTTTATTGGTCTTATGTTATGTCTGCTGCAGGTTCTCGTTATCATCACATCCTAAAGATTTCCACTGTATCAGGTTCAGGTGGAAACCATCTCCACTTGATTTTATTTTGAAGGGGAAAATGGATACCACCCACTGAATGCCTTCCCAGGTGATTTCCTGGGAGCGTTCCAAGAAATCTTGAAGTAATCAGGCATCCTATGCTAAGCAGCAGAAATCTGAAATGTTTACGAGTGTGTAGAAGAACAGCAGAGGAAGGTCTGAGCCTAAGGCCTTGTACTGTGGGAGCAGCTGGATGGGGAGAAAAGGTTTACATCTCAAAGGAAAATTCCAGCACCTGGATTCTGATGTAAGCTGCATAGTTAAGTGCTTATCATTTGGCCTGTTGGCTGTGTCACGGTCTGTGCTGTGCCTGTGCCTGATGAGTCGTGTTGTGCCTGTCACAAACCATGGGAAATGCAGGTTGGAAGGGACCTCAAAGATCGTCTGATTCAACCTTCTGCTCAAAGTAGGGATAACTCCTGAGATAAAAGTTTGACAGGCCTTCCCTAGGCCAGTGTCACTAATTGAAAGTGCAAATCAAAAAAAGAAATTGAGTAGCTAGTCTAAGAAATGCATGCATTTGGTTTAGGAAAAAAACAGCTGTTGCATTTCAGCTTCACCTCATTCTCACAGTTGTTCTGTGTCATGCTCCAGATCAGCAAGTTCATTCCAAAACACACCCAACTGATTTTTTCTTTCTCAAGGGCATGAGTTGCAACTAAGTGCTGTATTTTTCCCTAGCACAATGCCATTTGCTTAATGATAATCAGTAAATAATTTTTTAATCTGGGTCATAACAAGCTGAGAAGTATTAGAAAAGAACAAGGCAGATGGAATGCACAGGAAGGTGTCCTGTTCACCAGCTCTATCTACATCGTGCATGCAGGAGCCACAGGAGCCCTTTTTTCTCCTGTGCCACCACGTGCTGATATTTTCTTTTACTTTCTGCTCAAGTGGGATAGATCACTTCTGAGAGAAAAGAGACACTTGGCCCAAATCAGCAGTCACCAGGTGAAAGAAATTCACAGAGAGAAAAGAAAGACAGATTGGCAAATGGGAGTGTATCTGTTCTTTGTCTGTTTTCTCTGTGATTTCTATAAAGCACAGTCAGTATGCTCACCTGGCTGCATTAGCCTGGCTTACGTATATTAAAGTTAGCTGCTAGCACACAGCGATGATGTGAGAATCTTTCAGAAACAGGAAAAAACAACAGTTGTGAAGAAAATCCTGAAAACATAAACAGCAAATGGCTCAAAATTCAGAAGGTAAATTTAAGAATTCAATTTCTCTCATAATGTCATAGTCTTAAGCCAGTGATATAACTCGCTTAGACACCTGACATACATTTTGAAGCAATTAGTACAGCAATAGTTCTCTGGGCCCCTAGCAGTTCATGTTTCTTTAAAATATCTCCTTAGCAGAGATAGAAATAGATACATTTCTTGCAAAGGGGAGATGTAAAGCCACATGTTGCTAGTAAAGCGAATGCAAAACTTTTAAGCATGCATGAGAAGCATATAGAAAAAGCTATGACTGCTTTCTCTCATTAGCAAAACAATCTGCTGCTGCTAGCCAGTTCTGCCTAATATCCACCATCACCTGTGCTCAAGCTGGGAAGCAGTTTCATCATTTGATCTTTTCCCTTGAAAGCACGGAGCAAGTATCTGACCCTCCTTGTAAATGTGAAGGAACAAAAGTGCTCAGGAATATGAGCACAGCTCTTTCCAGTGGTCTTTTTGCAAGCAGATGAGGTTACTGGTGCAACAGGTGCCTAGAAGCTACTAAATAGAAGAAACAAACTGTTACCATTTGTTCCTTCGAGTGCCAGCTGATAGCCAGAGTTTGGGGATGAAACTGCAAAGTCTTGCATGTATTTCAGACTTCTTTCTTCACTGTGAAGATCAGTACCCAGCTCCAGGGGAGCAGCAGGCATGTCACCGTGGCTGTCTCGGCGTGGAGAGTATTTCTGCCTTTCAGCAAGCTAAGCAACACAATAGGCTTACACACTTAGACTTAGCTTCATATTTTATCCTACAGGTTAGCTGCTTATCAGGCCTTTCACCAGTGCATTCTGTTAGCAGTGCTTTCTGCTATCAGTGCCCAACCATCTGCATTAGGGATCTTTATGTAAGCTGACAGTCAGGTAGCGATATTTGCAATCAGTAATTAATCCCTTAAGCATACAGGAATTTTCTGTCTGTTAAATTTTTGTATTACAGTTTTCCTAAAAGAAAGATCTATGTGATAAGTCACGGCTTATCTTTCACCAAAGTTTCTTCTCGGAGTCCCAGGACGTGCCTCTTCCTGCTGCCTGGCCTCCCAACCCGCACGGCTGTCGTTTCCGCCTGGGGGTTCACCCTGTTGAAGCTGTGGTTTTCCCATGCTAGCTAACACAGCAGTTGGACAGAAATGGAGTGATGTGAATCAGCCAAGCACTAGGGGTTTTTTCCTATGCAGTCACTTCTGTGCAATTTACACAGTCAAAGAGAACAATGCCCTGCCAATATGGCAGTGCAGCCTTCAAGTAATCGTGTGCCTTCCCGTGGGTCAAGAGCCCCTGTGCAAAGAGTAAGGTAAGGGATCCCAGCGGTAAGGGGCGAGGGAAGAACAGAGTGTTTTATGCTGCTCCTTTTTCTTTTTTTTCTTTTTTTCCAGAATATGAACAAAAGTGAAGAATCCCAAAACGAGAGAAAATTTGCAGTGACTGCTTTACAGAAAGCACGCTGAATTCCATGCAAATGTACAGGTAAATCTGAACTTAATTAATTCTGGACATAATTTGAAATGAAATTTAGGCAAAGCAAGCTATCAGTCATAGTGGGAGCACAAAGATCTCCTGTGCTTCTTTGCAGGCATTGGGTGGGACTGCTGAGGTGAGTGGCAATACTGCGAGTGCTATCAGCTGTTACAAGTGGTAGTACGATAGAAGCAGGTTAGCCAAAGTCAGGTCGACTTTATGGTCTTCTCCATGTTGACAGCAGCTCAGTGTTTGCTTGCAGCCCTGGTTCTGACTGTTGGTGTAAGATGTTTGTCTCTGGGATGACCAGCAGTGCACTTGAGTGTCTTTCCTCTGATTCCCAGTGCTGTATCAATGTTGGGGCTGAAAATCCAGCACTTTGTCCCTGGAAGTCTCTGTTGTCATAACTCAAGCAGTATTTCCAGGTATCTTCTTGTCCGCCTCAAACATCATCTCCATCTCCGAGACTGTTGTGGTTTGAGCCAGCAGGCCTGGAAACACCACACAGCTGCTCGCTCACTGCCCCCCCTCCTCCCAGCTGGGATGGGGGAGAGAACTGAGAAATAAGGTAGAGCTCGTGGGTTGAGATAAAACTATTTACTAACAGAAAAGGAAAGTAGAGTAAAATAACAGTAATGATGATTATATACAAAACAAGTGAGTGTGCAAAGCAATCGCTCACCGACCGCGACCGATGCTCAGCCAATCCCCAAGCAAACGGACCCTCCCAGCTCACTTCCCTTCTTATATTACATGATGTCATATGGTATGGAATATCCCTTTGGTCAGTTTGGGTCAGCTGCCCTGGTCCTGTCCCCTCCCAGCTCCCTGCGGCCCCCCCAGCCTCTTTACTCTCCTGGCAGAGACAGACAAATGTCCTTGGTTCTGTTCAGTGCTGCCGGGTGTTATCAGCCTTGTTTTTCTTCTAGAACCAAAACACAGCTTTGTAGCAGACACTGAGAGAGAAAGTTTCAGTTAGAAATGAAGACAGAGACAAAGGACAAGAAGTCACAGATCTGTCAGAACAGAGTATGAGAGCCCTCAGAAGCCCAGGATTTACTCCAAACACGGAGTGAATTCTTGACCACAGGGGAGCTGTTGCTCTGCTGTCACTCTCTGATTTATGTTTGTAGAAGCCAGTGCTTCTGTGCTTTCCCCTGAGTTTATTTTTAGGTAAAATAAACTTGGCCATAGTGATTCTTCCCTTGATATGCGTTGAAGTCGTTCATTTCTTCCTCTCTGAGATCAGTATTCCCAAGAAGGCCATACGTTTCCTCTGTGCTTTTCTCATATTGAAAACTCAGGGCTGCTTTGCAACATCAGCACCACCATGTGTTCCTCTTCAGTCAGCAGCCTGAAAGCTGCAAGCAGATACGGGCCTCTCCCAGACCCTGCAGACACCATTTGGAGTCTGGGGCCACGAGAACCAGTTGCTTTAGCACTTCTTTAGTAGAGAAATTCACATGTGCTGATTTTTTTTTTTTTTCCCCTACGTCTGATTCTTGCCTTTCAGCTGTCCTATTCAAGTGGCTGTTTGCTTTTCTAGTCCTTGAGGGGAGGACTGTGTTATTTGGGTTTAAATAAATCATCCCGATGTGTGCCTGTATCATCGGATCTGCATTTTGCCCTTAGAATTCTTCAGCTAAAGGAGCGCCATCAGCTGCTGTTTCAGGAAGGAGTCTCTAAAGAAAAAAGATTTCAGGTACTGTGACAGCGTTAAGTCAAAACATAAATATAGTGACATATGTGTGATTATAAATCACTTAGCTACAACCAGGTGTTACAAAAATAATAAAACTACCCACATAAACAAACTGAATCTGAACAAAATGAAGTTAAAAGCTGGAATAAAAGGAAAGAAATGGAGACAAAGCTGCTGTAACAGGGTTCTGTGGTGTGACTGGAGTAGCAGCAGCACGTGAGTGAACATACGTGGTGCAGCAGTGACAGTACACGACCTTGATTTACACAGTTCTCCCAAATTATCTTTTTGTCCTGCTTTTTGTGTCCCATATGGCTCTCGGGAATAGTGTTGGATGCTCCTTCTTTCTCTTTTGGCAGCATTTCCAGGAGTTGAGTTTTCCCCTGAGAAGACACTGCCCTATTTGGGATCTCTAGAGGATGTCTCCATACAAATCTGACCGCTGTGAGTATTTTTGTATTCGACACAGATTTTCCAACCAAGGGAAAAAGTGTGCCAGCAGACCTGGTCCATGTGCCCAGCTTCCCTGGGCCCTGCCAGGGGGCTGTGTGCGTGCTGCAGGGGCACCAAGGGGAGGCCAAAGCCATGTCCCTGCCCCAGCCCCTCCGGCACCTTGCAGAGCCAGGACTTGTGCTGAGCGACAAAATGCTCCAAGCCTTTTTGGAAACCTGGGCCGACCCGTGAGGGCGAGTTAGGTAATTACCGCAGTAGGTGAGAAGTGATCTGTCTGGGAGCGGATAATGTTTCATATTTGACTTATTGTTCTATGCTTGGTTTTTTGAGGGGACATAGATTAGGAAATGTTCAGCTGGATGCAGGATGAAATACCCTTTGATTTAAAATCAGAAACAGTTTTCCAGGGTCAGAGGTTTCCAAATGTGTTAATGGCTGAAGCTCAAAGCAAAGTGTGGAAGACAGGAGTTCTGCGATAGCAAAAAGAAATACAGTTTTGCTTCTGTTAACCTCAGAATTCTGCTGTCTCAATAAAACCTCAGAAAAAATGTTCTTATATTGAAAAGGGAGGAAAGATTTGATCTTCCAGATCTGTCATGCTGCTCTCATCTCATAGCACAAGAGAAAATTCTAGTTGTGTAACTGCAGTCTCACCATCAGGCTCTTTCAGAAGATGTCTTTGCATTGGCATTATCAGGAGGACTGGGACTCTGAGGGTAACTCTGAGGGACAGATGTGGTGCACAGATGGGCATGCAGCCACGTGGCAAACACCATTTGTTCCCAGCAGGTGTAGCATTGTCTGTCAGCCTTGAGCAAAGGTGTGTAAGTCTGAATCTCCTCTATCTGAATTTCTGTATGTCATCAATATAGTAAGAGATGAACCCTTTATTCCACATGTCCTTCTTACGCCACAAGCTGTAAATTATCTGCCCCTTTCCTTGCAGATAATCCCTTATAATTTCCTCCTGCCAGCCCATTTCCCCTTACAGCATCCATCTGTATCTCAGATACCATCTATTTCCTCTTGGGTGGTCTTATTGATACAAATCTCAGTAAATTTTAGAGCAGTTGGCATTTATTTTTTCAAGCCTGTTGCTTCTATTTCGGACCTGGGGAAGAACTCATGTACTTGAAAGCTTATTGATTTTTCCCAGCTAGGCTAGTGGTCTCATAGCATAGGTCTGCCTATAAACCTTATTCTGGTCATATCCCTGAACATGTAAACAATTCCACTTTATTACTCCTTCTGGTAAAAGTTCTGGCTGTCAGCATTATGCAAACATCCCAGCAATAATTAGTAATGATGTGGAGAGAATTATGTTAGCCTGTCAGAAATATTCCTAAGCTTCATCAGAGAAAAATAAAGATCTCATGTAGCTGATGTACAGGAAGAGACTGCAACACTTAATAACTGCATGTTATCATTATGAAGTTGCCATGATGTTGTCATTTATTTATTCTGGGTTGAAATTTTTTTTATTCATATATATTCATAAATCAGAATGTCAGAGAAATAAATCAGGTTTATTTTTCCCTGTTAGCAGAGCCCCACAGCAGCATAGGATGAGTGAATCATAAAATCATGGAATCATCAAGATTGGAAAAGACCTCCAAGATCATCTAGTCCAACCGAGCTGGCCTAGATGGTGCTGTGCACAAGGGAAGCAGATTCTCAAGTCCTGTAACGCCATGAATAGAAGCGTTGGTGTCGAGTGCAGGATTCAGTGGCAGTTGTTAATGTTGAACTGTTAAATGAGATACTTGGGTGGAGGTAAATGAGTGCCTGGCACCCAGAAGCCATGTGAGTGACAGACTGAAGTACCCAAATGCTGCCTGTCAGCCTACAGCTGTGTTGGGTTGGCAGTTGCAGTGCTGGCCTCTTCTTGCTGACTGGGAGATGGCGGTAGATGTTGGGGCAGACAGCCAGGCCCCTGCAGTGGGTGGTGGACGTGTCCTATATGTGGCCCTGTCCTAAGAGTACCCATTTCTCTCTGACCCAACAACTCTAAAGGCAGTTGGAGACAACTGCACCCTGCATCTGCCATCAGTGCCTGGCTTGTAGGCACAAAACTTCAGCAAAGTGTACTCCACTGCCCATGACAGGGGACTCTGCCTGTATCTGCTGTATGCTGAAGGCATTCAAGACTAGCCGCGTTATGTCAGAAAGTGGTAATTGCTGGCAGTGTTCTTCCTTTCCAGCAGATGGCTCAGCCAGCCCGCAGCCAGCCGTGCCTCACCAGCTCCAGTGAGGTCTCACCCACATATGTCGTTGTGTCCTTTGTGCATTATTCTAGACTGTTTCCTTTGAAATGAGCCTGTATTTTGTGTTACATGAAGTAGTTTTACATACACTCAACTGAATCTTCGTTGCTACCTTTGAAAAGCACAGTTTTTAATGTGAAACATTTCCAGCAATGGTGGTTCTCTATCAATACTGAATTGATACTATCACATCGCAGCTTCAGAGCTTGTGAAGAGATCATCCCAGGTCAGAAGTGCCTGGCAGATTTATTTTTTGTAGTAAAGGAGACTTAAGTGGAAAGCATCCATCAGTCTACTTTATAATATGACTGCCCTGCTGTCTGCCTAAGGCTGCTGTTACTGGAAAGATCCCCATAGTGTATTTCCCCTTTCAAAGATCAATACCTGTACAAAAATAAACGTTACTCTAGATGGAAAGCTGGCATTCAACAGCACTTGATTTCTGCTTGCTATTTGCTGCTTCCTGTAAAACCAGATCCATACTGAGGCAAGATTTCAACAGCCACATGATCTCTGGTTTACACTGCATTGACTCTTCCCATCTGAAAAATCTATCCCATTAGATAGCTTGTTGGTTTCTAATTACAATACACCATTTCATTAGTTAATTATGCTTTTGTGTTTTTTCCCCCCTGTAAGTAAGTTTTTCTTATCCTTACCTATCCAATCTCTCATTTGCCATCTGCTTTAAGGGAAAGATGCAGAGTGTTTTAAGTAACGCATTCTTAAAGAGAAGATGAAGTGGAATGGTGTGACATCCAGGCAAGCCCATTCACTGCCCCCAAGATTCTGGGCACCAGCACGGTCAGAGGCATAGACTGTAAAGGGGGGATGTGGCAGAAGAAGACTGCACAGTAACTTGGCCTGGGAAAAGCAAAATGGCAGCAACCATTACCAGACTGACTGCTGTGTGAAAGAGCACGAATCAGGGGACTGTGCTACCCAGGACTGCCACTGTTCAGCTCACATCCATAAGCTCCAGCAGCTCTGATCCTCAGTGTCAGGTGAGTATCCCCCTCAACATCATCTCTCTAGTTCTGGGCTTGGGTTTTGAGGCTCACATGCATGTACAGAGCTGCACACGGGCTCTGTGTATGCAACATCTTAGCCAGGTGCCAGGCACCAGAGTTTTAAGTTATGTCACATCAAGGCACAAGGGAACATTAAAGAAAGCAGGATGGGTCTTGAAAAGTTTATATGTTCATTTGTGCTATTTCAGTCAAATATCTTATAACCTGTAACATCACACAGGTATAAAACATTGCAGATTTCACATGTAATGACTTCTAGTCACGTATGTTTTGAAGCTAATGCTTCTAAAATTAGATGATTTTTCTTGCAAAATTTAGCCATCACCAATACCTGAGTGCAGTTTGAACTGAGAACACCGCATTATTCTACTTATTTGCATAATTTTTTTGTACATGCAAAATTAGGACTGTAGAGATTTATTTCTGTCCATTGCTGTAATTAACTGAATACATCAGCATTTGCTGTGGACTCTCACAAATCTGTCCTCTGATGCCAATCAACTGTTGATGTTGATTTTGTGAATAAGTAGCATGAAAACGATCTCTTGACATTCTTGTGTCATTTTCACTTGAAGAATTGTAAAAACTTAGTGGCAAATTGAACTTGTAAAACACACTGACACCACAAAACTAAGATATAAAAGCCATTTATTCAAAAAAATGTGGTGGTGTCAAATCACATACACAAGCCAATATTGAGCTACAAACACAGACCAAACAGTTCTATAAACAGAAATTGGAGTGTTCATATACCATAGTACCTGAAAAAGACCGTTAATAAAAAGGAGTCCGTAAGTATTTCATTTCACTTTTCCTCCTTGCTGAATGTCTTTGCCTAAGTTAGAGTACAATGAGCCAGAGGCAGAGTCCCAAGTAAAGCATCTAACACCTCAGGGCTCCATTAAAAACCTTTATTCTTCTAAACAAAAGGAAAGCCTAGCCTATAATTTTCTGTATGACACTGAAGTAAAGCCTCTTTGCTTGAACAGTACGGCATTTCCAAGCGCATTTGGCATTAACCTAGATTGAGACTGTGCTTTGTTGAACCATCTCAGTTCTCCTCCCCTTCAGACTCCGACTCTAGAAGAGAAGAAAGTAAAATAGTTCACGTAGGTTGCACAAGAACAGTGATGCAGTTCAATGAAAACAAGATATCCTTTCAAAATTCAAATGAAAGTTTTCATCACACCTAGTACCCAACAGAAAAAGTTAACAGATGAAGCAGAGTAAGCCAGAAAGAAATGCACAGCTTCAGAAGACTATGCCCTACGCTGTTACACTCCACTGGGCAGCCCTTGGTTCTGTTACTAGTTGTCTGTTGCTATGAATTTCACTGGATGATCTTTGTGCATCTCTTCCAACTTTGGATATTCTACAATTCTGTAATTCTAGCTCACTATGAAGTATTGTGTTCCTCATCTGTATGGCCAACCAGTGCATATCTGAGGGAGTTTAATGAAGAACCAGCATTGCTTGATTGCTTTTCTAATCTCTGTGAGTAGGCTGCACTGCTATCCTTTCAACTATTTGCTCTGCAAAGATCAGTCATTATCAGCATACAGCTTATCAGTCTACGGCAGGTATGGAATCCGTACAAACAAGATTTTTTCTATCATTTGTGTAATATAAAAGTAATCTAGAAGTAGGAGCACACAGTGTCTTGTCACCTAAAGCTACTTTGCATTATATTGTATTTCCTTCTTGATGTTCACCTGACAGGAAAGGGCTTGTTGACACAAATACAACACATCAGAGCAACCATGATCTGCATGTTCTAACTCTATCACTTCGTCTATAATAGCACTGGTCTTTGTAATTAAGGACATCTGGGAGAGGAGATATGCAGAAAAGGGTGAAAATAAAGAGGAACAGAAAGACATACAAGCAGAAGATTAAAAGGGGAAAAAATGCTTAATTAGACCAAGACTGGTAGTCAAAGTGTGAGAGGAGCTACCATTTTTGTGTTGCTACACGTCTATGTGGATTGCTGCAGTCTTATCTGCTCCTTAGCATTACTGCGTATTCTCACTAAGATTCTATTAGAATCTGCACTAAATGGACACAAATGAACACTAGTAATGATATCCCTATCTGTTACAGATGGATTGATCATTCCAATTGATGTGGACTTCCTTTTCAAGGCAAAAAATAACCCATTTGTTTAGTACAAAGAAAAAGTTATAGACCAAAGAAACCAGTTCCCCTCCCCAGTAACTGTTCTAAGGCAGCACAGACTACATATCTGAGCCTGAGCGTTCAGACAAAAGCAACTGAAGCCTGCCTGTGCTGCAGCAGCTGATGTTCACGTAGTAGGTACAGGTGATAACAGCAGAAAAGGCATTGATACAGAAGACTGCCAGCTTGCTTATGCTACCACCACCAAGGTGCTTCCAGCTGTCATCAGGGCTGGCCACAGTGAGGTGGCACAGGCACATCCGCACATGCTATGCTTGCATGAAAATCTGGCTATATAGATATAGCCAAACATTTTTTTCTTCCTGCAGAAGCTTTAAGAATATATCTACTGACAAGTGGTACCTGACGACTTCAGGAGTTCGTAAGGATACCTAAACAGCAGCAAGTTTTGTTAGACTTAAGCATGCCCGTAAACAACTTGGAGCAGTCATGTCTGCTGTCTTTTGTTCCAAGTCTGTATGCTTCATATGCCTTGTACAACTCAAATCTGAAAAATGCCCACATGCAATTTGCCAAGAGATTACCATATTTCTTTAAATGAGTCCATACCTTCTTCAGCATTTTGCAGCCACTCCACAAATTTCTTCATCTGGTCAAGAAAAACGCTTTTGCCTTTAGCAACATGTGCTTCTTTATACCACTTCAGGATAGCTTCTTCACTCAGAACATCAGCTGAAATACAGAACAGTGTTTGTATGAAGTCCATTTGATTTTTGGAGGTTAAAAGACGGTGAAAGAAAGATACTGCCTGATTGCTGGTTTGGGTTTTTTGGTTGTTTTCCTTTGGTTTTGTTTTTCAAAGGCAGCATAAAATAAGTTAATACGATCACAATGCAACAAGCTTTGCAAGAACCGTATTAGGCTTCAATTACAGAGTATCTGATGCACATGAGGGATTCCAGATACAATGAAATGTGTTAAGCTTAAAGTACCAGATACTGTGCTTTTGTAAAAGAAAGTTCTGTGCTTTTAGCGCACCACAGGAGATAGTTGGTTAAAAATCTGTCTGCACATCTTAGAAGTTACCACACTACGAAATGCCACGTTTTTTCTTGCTGTTGGATCACAGAACTGTGCATGGTTCTAGAAATCTGAAGTAACAGATACCTCCCAACTGCACAGTTAAAAGAGAACTAGTAAGGATATTTTGCTATCGTTTTCGCCTAAAGGTTTTGTATTCTTTTTAGCTAGTAGATTTTAAGACCACCATTCATTCAGATCACCTATTTTAAGGGAAACACTTGGATAGAACAGCTGATGTTTCTGTGAAGTATCAAGAACAAAATAATTGTCAGCAAGGGAACGTGAAGCTGAGTAAAATTCACAATAAAGAAATCCTAATAAACAGCAAGGACACTTATTGTTTCCAACAGATGCAAATTTAGGTCTAGCAACAGACCTCTAGCCTCAGGAACAAAGCTTCTGTGATCCAGCCAAGCCAAATATCTCAGTAATTCATGGCTGTGGAGGCAAAATCTGGGATCCACAATGGCATTTTGGCAGTTACATAATGCAGGAGGAAAGAACAAAAATCAAACTGTATTTGTTCTATAAAAAGACTAAAGACAGCTTTCTGCATCTCATTAAAATTTGCATTCTTCTTGTCTTCGAACAAAATTACCCTCCCTTGCTCTGCAAAAATCAACGCATTTATGTCAAGTGCTTTTCTACTTCCTTGAACTCTTTGGTGCTGTCCCACAAATTTGGCATTCACTTGCTGAAGTGAGAACCCTGACCATCACCTTCTGCTGCAATCTAAAGGTTACAGCAGATGTGGCAGTGAAAAGAAGGTGGCAAACTGAAACAAAACACACCAAAACCCCAAAGCATCTGATCAAATTAGACTGAGAGCAGACACATTTCACATGTGCTGTTGAATAACAAACAGATGGAAGCAACCAGGGATACATGTGAATTTAATCAAAACTATCGTAATACATCCCACAATAACTGAATACAAAACATCTCCCTGAAAATTTGGATTTCAGTGAGTGCATGCAGCTGTAAGTTACCTTGTCTCTCAGACACTCTTTCAAAATAAAACCACTTCTGCAGTTTCCTACAATTGATAGTAAGCTGAAAATACAGGGAAAGCAAGACTGCCCTGGCTATGTGCTTTTTCCAGTACACGTAAGTTGTACTTAGAGAACTCTACCAGTAACACATAAAGCTGTATCCTTCTGAAATCCCAACACACCACAATGAAGTTCTCCTCAACAGTAAAAAAGAAACACTGGAGCTAAGAAAGAGGCTTCATTTTGCATTAAGTACTTGCCAGTCGTCTTTAGCAGCATCTCAAAAGCATTACCGCATTTAACAAATCAGGATTTTCATTTAGCAAGCTTAAAATATATTTCACATGGTCTCTCGTGAAGCTGGAATTTATGCTTTCTATGTAAATCCTTTTCTTGATTTGCAGCCTATAAGCTTGATGGGTTTGTTGCCAGAGAGGAAGGAGAAACTTACCTCCCTCCCCCCTCAAGCCCAAATCTGATAATAGCAGCATACAATCTCACAGCGTGCCTAGAGAATTAAAACATGCTCAAGTCAGGTGGATGAGGAATTTGCCTGTATATAATAACTCCATAGCAATAAGCCTCCTACAGTAACAGGAGAAAAAAATGCTTTCAACTACAGAAAGGACAACTGCAACTCTGCTTTCATTTCTGAACGGTATTACCTGAACTACATCCATGCTTGCATGAATGTATGCGAGATGGTATTCTCCTGTCAGCGCAAAGATGCTCAATTAAACCATCAAGTAGGACAGGGTGTAGTTAATCATACCTCAAGGTTGCTTTGAAGCAATAGAAGCACTGGGGGGAACGGAAGGAGGATGGGAATGATTCATTTATACATATGTATTTGTTATTTCTCATTAAACTTGATTATAGATAGATTTTAACAGCTGAAGGTGATCTCTGTGGTTTGTGGGTGTGTGCACGTCAGTTTCACTGCAGTCCCAGGTGCTGTCAGCCCCAGAGAGCTGGTTCTCCTGCAGGTGCAGCCAGCTGCCGCTCAAGCCACCCACTGCCAGAGCCTCCAGGGACACACATCTTGAAAGGCAGAAGTTGCAAAGCACAGACTCCAGAGAGCCCGGAGTCTGTACTGCAGGGTTAACTGGAATGTTCCTTGAAGTTTAGGTCTCAGCTTTGTACTAAATCACCCTGTGTGAATGCACCTCTGCTTTTTAACTCAAACTGCGTAACCACATGCTGTCAGCTGCCAACGCAGTCAATCCATGCGCAAACTTCAGCTCCACTCTACTGCAGATAACTCAGCTGGGACGACAGAGTCTTAAGGCAAGAGTTCTTTCAATACAATGAATATCACCCACAGTACTGTTATGGTCTTTATGGTTTATTTTTTTCCTGGGAAAATTTCATATTGAGTATCAAAGTAGATACTTGAATAATGAAGATTATTTAAAGATGACTTTATTCCATAAAATATAAAAAACTACCAAAGCCAGTGTGTCAAGTGGAACTTGAAGACTCAGTTCTTTTAAGCGCAAGATTCCAGCTGCTTGAGGAGACAGTCTGCATCTTTTATGATGGAAAATCGGGAGGATTTATATGCAAGATGTTGGATGCACTCCTAAGAGTGGTCATACAACTAAATTTGTCAAAGCATGGGTGGCATTTGATGGCTAACATCACTGACGATCATCTGCTTGCCCAGGAAACACTCCTTCGTGATGAGTAATAGGCAATAAACTGTCCACGTGCCTGCTGGTAAACAGCTGCACTTCTGCTGCCCATCCACAGATATTCCAGATGCCCGTATTTGGCACTAGACAAAGGTTACTAGGTACTCTGAAACCTCTCCAGATCCTACGTGAGTTACAGCTGAAGCACAACAGGAAGGGCAACACGAGCATCTGCTCTTCCTTCACTGCCAACATAACCATTAATAGCTTTTGGGGGCTTCCTTAACTAACAGGAAACATGAGATATGCTGTTATCAGCAAAGAACCTATGATAAAGCATACGTCTCTAAAAGGACTGGATGGCTTGTTTCCAGTGGATGGGTCCGAGCTGGGAAGAAGGAAAGGATGAGAACTACCAGAAGTGAAATGAAGCAGAGGCAGCAGCACTCCGTCCCCATTTCAGGTTGGTATCTTCCTCACAGCTCTGGAAAAAACAGTCACACGCAGCTAAAGCGTGCAAATATCACATGGGAGAAACAGGAACAGGAGGCCTAATGCTCCCAGAATCTTTCCTGGTTAATGCAGAAGCATGTCCTCACCTAATGGACACTGACTCCAAAGCTGCCCTGAACAGATGGAGCTGATGACTTCCTTACTGTCTCCAGGCTCAGACGGATCCTACTGCTACTGGCTGTAACATCAGGATTGCCATTGCTAATAGGCAACAGTATGTCTGCCAAACAGCTGGACAGCTTCAGCCTAAATGGGCAGGAAGAGCTGGCAGCTGTGCCATGGCATGATGCATTGTATGATAGCGAAGCAGGTGCTGCCTGAGATACTCTAGACAAACACAGGCGCATGCCTTGTGAATATCACACAGTCAGGATACTCTGGACTCACTGCAGTGTGCTTCCACGGACGGACCATACAGTAGCTCCTAACATTCTTCCAGGCATTACAGGAATCCTAAATGATGTTGCAGCACCTGCAATGCTGTGGATAAAGCCTTCTCATCCTTTCTAAATAGCCTGCCCAATTACATCTCCAGAGTTAGAAGAGAGGCATGTGGGGTGAGAAGAGTATGTGGGAACAGGATTTTTGCAGCACCTTAAGTTTAAACACAATAGGTACATTAAATACTATGAAATGTTATTGATCATTGAGGCCACAGGATATTGACACAAGGACGGAAATAAATCCATCTGATTCACTTGCTTCACCTTCTAAAGCCATTAAATTATTTTAGCAATCTGAACTTGTTTGTCTTGAATATGTACCTGGACACAACAGGGTGAACAAAGATCAATACTGGGCTTCTACTCCTGCTGATTTTTCTCCTTCAATTTATAGCAAGAATGTCAGAACAAACTGTTCAGCACTCACCCATCACACACCAGTGCAAGACCATTAGACTCTATGACAACCTGATCTGAATAAACTTCCTAAGAAGTCAACTTCACAATAAGAAGAAAGAAATCCCTCTAACTATGGCACCTGCAGGAAGCCATCAGGGAACAGAAAAGGGAAAGTAAAAGCATAAGAAAAGCTATGTTCTGGCAGAGGTAGTAACATCAAAAAAAAAATCTGAAAGATCTTCCTGCCAAGAGAGTTTGTCTCTTTTCAAAATTTCTTAAAATCAAACACTAATTATTACTTTTT
>WBMW01006457.1:283587-331495 GCA_013396635.1 Penelope pileata | reverse complement strand
TTTAATAGCTGCCAGAAATTTAAAGAAATTTCTTCACAGACCTGCTTTCATACTAGGACAAAAGTCTGCTCAGACTGTAAGACACTGCTTAGATTCTGCTCATGCTTCTGGACTGCAAGAATAATGCAACAGAAAAAGAAGGGTTTGGTTTGACTTTTTGTGCTGCCACATGCTCCTTTGAACTAACAAAGCATACAGTAATTCAGAGCTCAACTCCAACATATCCCTTGCATATGCAATTATCTAGAGAATATCACTTCCTATTGCATTACAGGTGAGCAGTTTGTATAGACAGCGCGTATGCCACTGAATAATGATTTGTAAGTTCAAAATAAAGGAATATAAGGAAGCTAATCTAGGGATCTCTTTCTGGTTAACTGCTTCTAACAGTCCAGCCCTGCCTACAGTGCATGTCCACAATGTACTTAATAACTTAGTTCAACACGGTCAAGTCAGTGCCACTCCAATGTCCATGCACAGTATATAACAGTGGATATAGACTTTTACCTTTATAAAAGAGTACCACTATCTTCTGAAAGGCTTTCATGAAGTGGATGTTGTCATAACAGTACTCCTGCACCTTCTGGAGAAGAATTAACTCTGACTGGCCTTGAGTGCTGAAGACAGCAAGCAGTGGGGCATATTGCTGAAAGGAGGACAGGTTAAAAAACAAAAAGCTCATATCAGTACACTAGAAATAAAATAACCAACTTTTTAATGTATGCATCATGAAATTCATCCTTGAAAGTCCTTTACTGAAACCTTATATTTACTTGCCAGTTACATTTACCGAAACGCATACAATGCACGCATCTGTGTTTGTAAGATATGCTGCAAACCAAATTTCAGTACTACTTTTAGATGTTGAATTTTATAAAATGATCTTATAAAGTCCACATCATGAAGGACCGCTGTTTGTACATTTCACAAAACAGCATGCTATTGATCCAGGAATAACACTGTATGGATGTCCATGACGTAAGACATTTAAGAACGAAGCACAGGAAAGTACCAAATCTCCTGTTTCCCAGGGGTTTCTGAAGTTCCAAGAAATAGAATAGAATTCTATTACACCAGGTTAACTGTGTCATTATTTTTGCATGTCACCACCATCAGACTATCGTGATAACCTTTGCTTTGGTAAACAGTAACATTTTCAAAACATGGTATGAAGTTCTAATCTTATTCTGATCAGACAGTAGCAGTACATTTCATTGTCTTTTTCTGGAGTTTGTTACTACACTAAAAGATAAAGGAAAAACTTTGCTATGCAACTTCTCTTATTTCAGATCTTAAAATTAAAAATTATGTTAAAAGGATCATATGTGGCTCATTCTTTCCTTAGAAACTACAGTGTTTATACCCATGTGTGATGGTGTTACACCTGTGTGAGTAGGGCTCCCAATCAATGTGGTCAAGTAACTCGACACCAGCAGCTGCACTGATGCACGCATTCAAAAATACACTTCAGGACATCTTTACAAGGGGCTAAATCCCGAGGATTTTACACAATATTATCCGTGGAAAAAACTATTAAAATATATGACAAGAATCAAGCGAAATCTGAAAGGCTCTTCAGAACATGTTCTGCAAAAGAATTATCGGCTATTAACTTAAAAGAGAGAGCAAGGAATCTAAGAATACCTAATAAGAGCAGCTAGACAGGCAGACAACATGATTACTTCTGGAAGAAACCGCTTTACAAAGTAACTGTGAAAAAAGACTACAACATAGCTAACACCAGAGGGTGAGTTCCTCCACTTCAGGCAGGTAAATGCACATTTTCAGAAACAATTTACTGTTTTGGCAAAAGCACGGAGCAATTCATGGAGGCTTTGGGTGGCAAGATTCCTTCTTTCCCCCCCCCTTTGGCCCTTTAATCATCCAGCTGTTACCTAGACAAGTTGTAGGGAGGCAGGGCAACATACACTACAGCTTGTCTATTCGGTAGCATCAGCAGAGCCCAGTCCCATCCACAGATCTGTGACGTGCAGCTGCCTGTCAGTGTTAAGTAATTTATTAAAAAAAAAAAATCCTAACTTTTCAGTTTAGAAACAAGAGATCTTCATATTGCCAGTCATTTGACTGACTCCCTTCACATTGCTTTCTCACTGAATTACTGGTACAGACTTACAGTTGAAAGTTTCAAAAGTATGTAAATGACTAAAGAACCATAGAATCAGATTGCTCTCGTTGCTGACTAAGGAAAGCTGCATTATCTTCCATTTGCCTCAAGTTATGTTGCAATGGGTCAGCAACTCCAGAGTCACAATGCTGACACCACCACCTCATTTACAGTGTGAAACTGTCTAGAGGATCTTCCCACCCATGAGAAAGTCTTTTCTCCAAATCAGAAGCGGCTTAGGGGTCAACTCCTAGTGCAGTGGTAAGGTTACTGGAAGGACAAGGAGCTTACACTGTAAGGGTCAGGGTTTAACAGCCTTCCCAGTCCTGCTGTACAAATGGCACACGTGGCATGTGCTTACGGCACTGCCTGAGTACGTTGGTTCATGGTTGCCCATCACTTCCCATCAGGAAGCTGAGAAGTTTATCGCTAAAACTTAAGAACTGTAAAATAGATTAATGTTCTGCACCTTGGTATTCCTTTTCCCTTGTACACAACTTACTAAAAGGAATCTAATGGCTTAAAGAGACTACTACCTAGATACCAATACTTTGAGAACTGTGTTTTGTGAAAGTTACCTGTTAGTACAGCCACACAAGAATAAGTCACATCACCTGGCATGTTCCACTTCAAGTATGTCTTTACATGCATGCTGACTCATACCACTAGGGTGAAACAACTCCATGGCTGTTTCAGGGCATGTCGACATGCAGGAGGGCACAGGAACTAGGCTTTGTATCATGCTACCACAGGTAATTTGATCTCTGGAATTGACTCACTCGGTCAGCTTAGAGCTCAAAGAGAGGAATCCAAGATCTATCTATACCTATTTCTATGAAATAACACTGTTCATTTTTGAACAATGAAATGTAAAGAAGCAGCTGCTAGTTAAATCTACATTTCTATTTCTAGTGCTTCTGCTCAACTGCTACCTATAACTGTAAATAGTCAGCATTCCACACAAATTAAGCATCTGAATTTAGCCCGTGGACATAGCTAGAAAGATGCATATCTTATGTAGATAAGATGCTTTACCTAATTTAGTGAGGCTACACACACTGTTAATGGCTTGGGTAAGAGAGATTCAGAGGACTAAGCATCCAGCCAACAATATTTGTACAAAACCAGCCATGTCTCTCTACCCAGTGTTCAAATATTCCAAGAAGTGTTTGTTAACTTGCCCTGCAGTACTAGACAATGTCTCAATGGATACTCTGTTACAACCCAAAGAGCTACAATCCATCATTACATCAAAAGAACAAGAGAAACAATATCTCTTCTTCTGGAAAATCGCATCTTTCCACTGTTATTTGGGTCACTGTGGCTGGAGGAGACTTCAAGGCATTCAATTTTACCATCAAAGACTACACGAGACCTTAAGTGATGACACTGCTAGCATGACTGTTGCTCTTGGGAAACCAAATTCAGATGAAAGGACAGTCAGAGTAGGGGCCAAGCCAACATGGGAACTTTCAAGTATGGAGAGCCATCAATACAAAGAGGAAAAGAATTCTAATCAAGCTTAAGATCCCTGTTACCATTAAAAAAAAAAAAGTTGTATGCTAATAAAAAAAACCAAAAAACTGATTGCTAATGTCTTAAGGCAAATATTTGCAGTCCTGGCTGTGAAGGAGTATTCTTCTGCTCATAGTTTAGCAGCTTAAACAGACTAATTTTGCTGAAGAATTTATCTTTCCCTGCTCTCAGTTCAACTGTCTTGCACTGCACAATTCTTTCAGATTTGACTGAGGAATGTCAATCATAGCAATGACTCTGATTACTCTCAATTCCACCCCTCTCCCTCACCAAGGCAAGGTTATAAGAGCTTTTAAACAAACACATAATGGTGATACCACAATCTGTTATCACTTTGCGAACTACAGCCTGGCTTCCTGCACATTCAGTTCTCATCCACAAGCAGAGTACCCAGCCTAGAGAGTAACTGCACTATACTCAAGTCAGCTCCTGTCTTATTGACTAGTTGAAAAGTAGCTATCCAGCTCCCACGGTCAATATCAGCAAGAAATATTTCACAGGTTCTGAGCTCAGCAGTCCTGCCAGGATCTAACCAGCTCTGTGCAAAGCCAGCACAGGTGCCCCCTCAGCATGCTCCCAAACCGTCTTGCTTCCGGCAAAGACATTGCAAAGACAATTCCAGTAGGCTTACTAGTCAGGTCTGAGCAGCTCTGAGTCTCAGCATTTGTTTAGTACTGTGCCCCAGGCAAGGAGTCTCAGCACGCTGAGAAAGCATAATGCAGACACACTCAAGCTACAACCACCTCAGTTTGCCCTGGTTCTCTGCACTGTACGCCTCAGGGGATAGTACAGCAGTTGATAATGTGAGCTACCTCATTTTTGCCTTACTGTGACTAAAGAAGAGGCACATGACACTCCAATGCTTTGTATCAGTTAGCCTTGAAGTCCAGATTTCCTGGATTCAAACCAGTAAAACTTGGCAGCTGAAGAACGTATTCTGTTACTCCACAGCAAGCCTTTCCCCTCTTCACTCATGTACGCACCTTTAGATGTTTGAGGGCTTGCTCTGCAACCAGCTCTTCTTTCTTGTTCCATTCCACAGCATTCATTACACAGGTCCACAGAAGACCAATCACTGCTGGTTCTGGCAGCTCATTTCGTTTCATTTCCTCTTTTACATAAAGCACTACCTGAAGAATGAAATAAAAGACTGTCTTCAGCAATGTTTCCAATCAGCCAATAACAACTCTGCCTTATTAAGCATTTGCAGCCATTTACAAAGATCATCATGGTACAGAAATAATAAAAACCAAATTTAGAAGAAGCATTTAGCATGTTTTGATTTAGCAACATTACTATTACTTGACCACAAGTTTTCTCCTTCCTGCTCAACAGTTAACACAGTTACACGAACTGCATTCTCATCAAGCACAACTCAACATAAAAATGCAGTGAATTGCATTTGTAAACCCATAGGGTGCTTTGTTTCTTTTGTCTGTCTGAGTGAATTGATCAACAAATTAAAATAAAGAAAAATAGAAGGCATCTTTGAGGTATCCACATCTGTTCCTCTCCACTTACTGTGTGTTTACGTCTTTGATTACGCTTATAGAAATAGAAGTTGTAAAACACCCTTTACCTCCTTAATTGGGCATTCCTGAGAGAGACGTTCTTGTAGCTCTTTTTGAAGTTCTTTACGAGTCCCCAGTGACTGCTGAACTCTAAGAAAATCTGAGAGCTCTTTTAGACCTGCTTCAGTAAAATACTTGGCAAAATGATCCACATTCTGCCGGTTGGCTGGAAATAGTTCCTAAAAATACAGGAAAGCTCTTTGTTAAATAAATAATGAACAAGGACGCTTGACAGAATGGAAGGAACAATTTTTAAGAGTGAACATTGGGAATCACCTGTTACTGTTCTGTTAACACTGGAAAAGTCAACACTCCATTTGCATTCTTGTTTTGTTATAGCAGAGGGAAGAAATGATGGTCAGTTATAAAAAAAATCCTAACACCCATTCTACATTAAGGGCTCAAGATGGTGCCCAGAACAGGTGAGCATTTTCCAAGTTCTGAGAGTCTTGTAGGGAAAGTACAAAGGAATAGATGGTAAAATCATTATTAGCTAAACACATCCACTGTGCTTTCCCAGTGCTTCCACACATTCACCCTCATCAGTACTTAACTGGCTGAGGCACGCTGGCCTAAATATTGCTACTCTCCTGAGCAACAATTACCCTTAACGTATCTCTTAAAAATCACAACATCCATTATGTGCGCTGTTACACTAACTCACCTACACATTTCTAACTCAAAGTAACTGTGCTTCAAAGTTTTATGAAGGTCCAGCTACTTACAAATAGTAAAACATCACTTAAAAACTGTTATAGCACATGCCCCATCTTGGCAAGGACTCAAAGGTGTATTTGCTTACTATGTAACTCTTGTGAAATGAACAGTAGTTTGTTTTTTCTTCTCAAAGAGACTAGAGACCCTCAATCTATGTCTTTACTGGAAAGTAGATTGAGAAGAAACTTTCCTCAAGGCATCTACATGAGGCAACAGCATCTGACACTTGATAGTTCTTTAATATAGCAGCATGAGAGCCAACAGCTGAAAGCTTCAGTCAGAAAAGTTCAAAATAGAAATAAGACACAGTTGGCTTTTTCCCCCTCTCTAATTACACCATTTATTAGCCCACTTCCCAGCTTTGTGGAAAATTATTTCTCATTTGGACTCTTAAAATCCCATACAAACTAAAGAGATGCAGGGGGGTGGGAGGCTGCTTTGCTTTTGAAAAATTCTTGCTTAATCATAAATTATTGACACAGAAACAGGAAATACTGCTGATATTCTCTAGGCAGTGCTACACAGGATGTAGCACATCTGACTGGATTATCACAGCAATCTTTTTGAAGATTAAAGAAACCACTGATCTTCAGAAATACACTAGCAGGGAAAGGCATATGACATTGCTCCATATTCATGTACACTTGAAACACCCCAGGCCATTGCTACAAAGCCAGAAAGCAGGTTTTGAGTCAAAAGGCTGAAAGCTTTCTCTGCACTGCTTCCACTAGTTCTGCTGTCAACACTGCAGGACCAGTGCTACCCAGAGGGCTACTGCTGTGGAAAACTGGTTTACTCTGCTACCACTGTACTATTCAAGCACTGTCACTTTGGAAACCTGTATGTGAATTATTCTTGGTTAAACAAGCTCCTTATACCATGTTTCTCACTTACAAAAGTAAAAAATATCACAAAAAAGCAAAACAAGAACTTCACGCATAGTTGCTGGTGGTGTCTGTTCTGTTAGCAGTGGTTAGAAAGAAACAATTAATTCCCAAGCCCCATACACACAGCTTTTCAGAAGGCATTTAATTACAGCAAAAATACAGACAAGTTGTAGCAAAGTGTTATTTAATGTTCCTGAACCTGTATCAGTACAACACAGCCATAACAATATTGCTGTGATTCAAAGTATTTTAAAAATGCTAAGGTTGTCTAAGGGAAAGTAAACATGCTTACAGTAAACTGTCACCTGCATTCTATCTCCCTCTCTTCCGCAAGGGGAGATAAAAATCATTAAAAATGTATTATACTTACTAGCAATCTCTTATCAAGGTTGGCTTTTCTTAAAGCAGAGGTAACAGAATTGGCATCTTTCTCTGCCATCCATGCTTTAAAAAGTTTTACAGCAAAAGAGGCTGCAATCCCTGTTTGAGAAAATACACAAAACATGTTTCAGCAATTTTCAACATGAATGAGAGATTGTTACAGGAACTTAGTATGGAATGAAAATACATTTATGACAACAGGACCAAACATGCGGAGCTGAAGTGCACATTTTTTTCTTTAATGCAGTATTAATTTTCTGAGTATGCCACATTGTTTGAAAAGCCTGTTTTAGCCATCTACATTTTTTAGCTGCTCAAAGATTTGGCTTGCAATTATTTTTTCTACCTCTGCAACTGACAGATCAAGTCTAAAGCAAGAGGAAAATTTGTGTGTTAAATCAGCTAGGAAACAAAAAAATAACAAAAGACAGCCAGGAGTAAGAAATGGGAAAAACATATCAAAGGTCTTTCAAAGTCCTGAATAGCGTTAAATAACTTTCGCAACTTCAAGGTAACTGACTGTATTCCATTTAGGCATTAGTAGAGATACTTAGTAGTTGGACCAGGCACTATTTCAAGGAGAAATATCCCTTCCTGAAGGCACAACTTAGTACTTTTTGTATTAAATCAACAGGGAAATAACCCAGATCTCTATTTCCACTGACTGTAGCTTTCCCAAGGGAGCTAGGCTAAGCACTAGCTCCACACCTCCTGACTCCCTCCTACGTGTCCTTCTCGAGTGCCACCACCACGGCTCCGCTCCAGCTTCTCAGCTGCAAGCAGCTGCTGAAAGGGAGCTGCAGCGTCTTGGAGCTGGAGACACAGCTTTTCTTTGCTGTTGTGGTCCCGTGCAGGCCAGTTAAGCTTCTCCATGCTACACTCATGTCAATGTTTACCATACTACTGAGGGTGGTCTTTATAATTTTTTGTTTTGCCTCCAGGAAGTCCTGAAATTTTGAGCTCCATGGTTCCTTCTGATGCAAAGTAGCTAAGTCACTCTTACCCACTTAATTGATATCCATTCTTATTTCTAGGATTCATTGACTAAATGAGTCACCAAACAAAGATGGAGGAGATTATTTCCCAAGCAGCATTACCTTCATCAACATTCATTACAGAGCTTGGCTGTTATGACAGTTTCGCCAACCTTATTTCGTGCACTTAATTGTGAGGCATGATCCTTCGTGCAGTACTGCATGAAAGCACGACGTGCAATGTCATGAAAGAGAGGCCTAAAAATACCACTTTGGGCTCATCTTACATATTGTGCAGCAGGCTCCCAATGAAACGGTCATGATCATAAATGCTGTGAGTCGACTAGTCAAGCTTGACAAAGCCTGTGCAACTAAGAGGGGACCTAAGAATAACATTCACCTGCAATTCTGAACCTGCAAACACCATTCAGCCGATTTGAAATGTGCATTTGCTTTCCAGAGCTGCGAATAAATTTGATCAAGTCAGAGGCATTTATAGCTAGAAAACATTATCCATAGCCTATATGTTCCACACAGTACTTGAACAGCAGTGACAATATAGCCCATTCACATCGGAGGGCACAGCAATGCAAACACAATTTCCCCGCTGCAGCACTACTATAACCTCTCAGCAAGCAGTGCCTGGTAGCACACGCGTTGGACTTTGGCTTGAAATACATCTTTTATTCGATGTCAGTAAGCTCCACACTGCAGCCTGCTAGGTCACATGCTATTTCTCTATGAAAGGAAGCATGGAACAGCAAAAAGGCCAACCAGCTGCAGAAGAGCATGCCAGCAACAGAGAAGCACGTCTTCTTACACCATTGGGGGTAGCGACCAAAATTGAATGGAACTGTCTTTGTCACCAAGTACTGTCCCCATACTTGTGTCCTAAACCATTTCTCAAGTTTTATCTTAATACAAGTTTTAAGCCAAAAAGCAATGAGAGGGAGCTTGTTCCAAGGCTTCACTATCCTCATATGTTTTTAAACTTCTAACTCACAGCCCAAATATATCATCAGCCAGTTTCTAGACTATTCATGTGCTGCCACTCTTTTCCTTTAAAAGCTCTGCTGTTTTTCTGTTTTTCTTTCTCCCCTATCAGTCCCACCACAGAAAGCAACTTCATCCATTTGTTCTATTGATTATCTCCATTATGTTCTTTGCATTTGCATTAGTGTGAGTGCATATGCTCTCACACGCAAACGCGCAAACTATAAGTCCTGACAAAAGCTCAGAGCTCCCAGAAATGCAGGTTCACAATACAAATGGAACTTGTTCTAGCATTTTTACATAATAATTGTACTCTTAAGATGTTAATTTTGAAGTATAACAAGTTACTTGAGCTTTACAAATTTGAGTTTTCAGATGCCTCTTGTGTTGCCATAACTATGAACAGAATTTGATTTAAAAACATCACAGTCCATCACCCTAAGATGTGATTAGTGCTTTTGTTTAAATTTTTCTCCCACTTCAATTCTGTTCCCAAAAGCTGTGGGCGATGACAGAGCAAAACAGCAGCTGTGGCTTTTCTTTCTACAGCATTTAGAAAACAAATGCATACTGCAAGCTAGAATGTGCAGTTAGAATACTTATTTTTTCTAAACCAAAGTTAGAATACATTTTAGCTAGTATGTAACTTTTAAATCTTCCAAAGCAGAAAACAACTGATCCCCTTCACCCCAAAAAACCTGCAAACAGAAACAAAACCTGAAAACAAACAACCCAGTCAGTCCTCCTCCTGCTCCCAAAACAAAATACAAAAAAACTCGATGCAAAAAGGCATCAGGGCTTTAAGAAAGAACAGTTACTCATCACATGATAAAGATGAGCCCATGGGAGAAGCACATCAAGCAATCATTACTGGTATGAATGCAAATTTGAGGGTTTGAACATTTTTTCCCCCCTACTCAATATCCATTTGGCCTGTATGTGCTGCGTCCCACTTCGCAATCACATGCGCAAGACATCAGCAACACTTGTAAGAACAGCAGTAGGTACATCTCAGGAATAGATGTTAGACTTCATGCTTGTAGTTACGTTAGTCTTGCTTTTTATTGTTATTCTCCTACTTTTCACTGCCTTGTTAGATTTCAGAAAGAATGTTGGCCTTTGCTGTCTGTATACGCTTCTGCTCTAAAATGCCCACTACCTGTTGAACAGTTACAGGCTTCCAACATACAAAATACAGTGCAATAAAATACATCTCCAGTTAAAGCTACCACGAGAAAAATGCTCATTTAGAAAATTACCTTCTTTGACTATGTTGTCAGTGAAGAGGCTCGTTAAAATTGTGGCAGGAAGAGTCCCATTGGCTAACAGGATCCCAGAAAGCATCGCCAACTTTGTTTGTTCTGTTTCAGAGAAGGCTTTAAGGAACAGCAGGAGCTATGGGTTAGACAAGAAAAAAACAGATACATTTGAGCCACAGGCGGTTGATACACACAGAGATAAATATTAATGGACAGTTTAATTTTTTATTTCTCAACAAGTCCCGCTGTAACTTAAAGCAATCATGTCAAAACCTGTCCTGACACATGGCAGTGCTGCTTTGTTGATTAACGAGAATTTCCATAAGACTACAAGCATGTGGAATACTGCCTTACTCAGCGACACAAGGTTGTTCTTCTGCAAACAAATGTACCTAAGTGGTAAAATGAAAATGTTCATTAAAGGCTTAACACCCATAGAAATTAATAGCACCTATTCAGAAACACAGACTTGCTGATTTCACCACGTTGACAGGAGCCTGCCCATTCACATCGTTTGAGTTTGGACTAAGCTAGAAAAGGAACTGCAGCACGTGAGGCTAACAAACATTATTACTCATGCAAACAACAACAGGATGAGAAAGTTCCCCTTTTGAAGAAGGGAGCACAGCACAATTATTCCAGATTTTCTATTGGCTGAAGTAAAAAATAATTTTCAAGTTCAGACATTCCTGATAGAGCTGACAAAACAAAAACAGGACAAAAAGTTGCTTCAAGACCTTGCCATTACCACTAATAATTACAGCAGCTTTAGGAAAAAAAAAATTGTCTTAAACACTAGAAGATCCAAACTACATATTTACTTCTAAAGTCTAAAAATGGCACATCAGTCTATTTCAAATATCTTAATTTCATACATATCAAGGAACGATTTGAAAGTGTATCGATGAAGTATACGACAGCTCATTTTCTCTCTACCAGAGAAACAGTTGTGCAAAGCACGATTTTCTCAACAGCATTATCGGTAACAATAACATTTTCTCAGCATGTTGTTTGCTATCACAATATGGGTGATGGGAAAGAAGAGACCAGACAGCAAAGGGCAGCTTTGTTTGCAGCAAAAAGCTGCTGACTCCTATGTACATTTAGCACCTCCACAAAAGACAGGAAGGGAAAAAAAATGACAAAAGAAAGCAAAATCTGCAGAGACATTTCTGGAATTAAGGAGCAATTTTCATTTCCATTCCAGCTACCAGCACTTTACTCAGCTGACTCCTGCTGCCATCATACCTTTCCTCCTTATCCAAAAAAGCAACAGATGTGATCAAAGCAGAGCAGGTCATTCTGATAGAAAATTTGCACCCAGTTTCTCAGATTAAGTGCACTTCTTTATTAGCAATACCTACACATACAAAGGGATAGAATATCAGGTATGTCCCCGTACTTGGTTGTTACCACAGAGCTCTTCTCCAAGGTATCTGAGAAGCCTGTCAGTAACTGTAAAGATTTCTGAGTGCAATATTTTAAAAATCCACACAACTAATGAAGTGAGTTCTTAAAAGACACACAATGTTGTATGAATACCTCTGCTCTGCGTCAGTGAACAAACCAAAAAAAGCTCTTTTCATTCATATGGTGGTACTTATATAACATCAGCTTTAAATGATAGCTTACACAAGGCTGAATGATTCAGCCCCAGACATATCGCTTGGCTTTTCAAGTGGGCTGCAGCCAAATGACTGCAACGTGCAGTTTTAGCTCAAAAGAAAAAAAAATATCAAAACTATAAAATCTCAAGGTGTAATTTTATTTCCAAGTGTGACTCAACCAAATAATGTATGAAAATTTGAAATGCAGATGAACGGAATTATTATTTCTAAATACACAGGTGAGAAACAAGCGTTATGCTGTATTTCTGCTGTATTAACTGGTATGTACAACAGTGCAGGTAAAAGAACTCCAGGGCTACCATGAATGGGAAAACTAAAATCACTTTTACATAATCTCAGTATAAACCTAGCATAAAACACAACTGGAAGCTTAGGGATTTCAAGTTTTCTTTACATAAGCTTTAATCAACAGTGTCGTACCAAAAGGAAGTCTGCAGGAGAAAAAAAACTTGAATTAAGACCTTCTGATCTTTACTGTAAGTACTGAGATCAAGACTGCAATAAAGAGGGAACAGCTTCACAATTTTTTGTAGCCTACTTAACTCTTACTCCCTCTGCTCTCATCCAAGCAACAGATTGGGACTTGGGTCATGTTGACTACTTTAACACCACAAACCAGGCCTTCACTCACTCCTGATGCATAACCTGAGTTGGGTTTTGTCAGTAATGAGCAGATCATGAACAGAGTTGTACCCATTTATGTCAGATCTGAGTCACGGAAGCAACAACACCAGTAAATCCAGCTGCAAAGTGCGTTACGCAGCCCAAGCTAAAAAAAAAAAAAAAAAAAAAAAAGAACATTCAAACATCTATCATCTCTGGTTTTAATAGACCTATAAACGTTCAAATGTTTTGGAAGGTCTGAAATCACACATCTAAGAAGTTCATTCAAAGCCTCTTCTTCTTCCCTTTTATTTGCAACATGGTTCTTGCAAGTCTCTTCGAATGAATATAGATTACAACGTTGTCATTGTTGAGCTGTACCCCAGGGCAGCATCTTCTGAGCAGGAACCAGGTCGGCTACATGTTCCTCACTGCTTTAAGTGCTGTTGGTGCATTTGTTTTACTATTTTCAAAAAGCAGCTCTAATAAACCAATAGATGCTTTTTTTTTTCTGCTGTTCAGGAATATTATTGCATACTTTCAAATAATTCAAGAGAAGACATCTGATGGGAAGAATCAAAACCTTTAACTAACCCCATCAGAAACCATTGAAAAGAACAGAATGTTCAGGTTAATGCTGTTTCAGATTTTTATTGCTGATTACTTTAAGAGCTCTTCTTTTACCATCACTGTTACAAACCTGTGCAAGGAAGTCACAAAATGTCCAAGTTACTTCAGAACAGTAGCAAGCCACCCACACAACATTCCAAGCTGATTCTTCCCCGCTGTCAAACAAGTACTGCTATTACTGCTTTTGTTACAGACAGATTCTAAGCACAAAATGCGCAATTCTGGCCCACAATTTTATATTCCTAGCATAGCTATAAGAACTCCCACCTATTTTAGTGGGAGTTTAGAATGCCTGATAAGCACAAGACCAGATCGAATGTGCTGTTCTGTGCTATTTTTGTCTTTTACAAAGAAATCTATTAGTCACAAGTTCTAGGTATAAAAGTTACACACAAGTAAAGATAAGAAAAAAACAGTATTTCTACCCTTCTCTTGCAATACTGAAATCTTAATAGTGAAAATTAAGGAATTCTAGCCAAACGGGGAACAAGGTGTCTCTTTAATCTTCATTATCTGAAGCGGTATTTGCAGTATTTTGCATCTGACAGTTTGTTACAGCTGTAGACAGCCCTGAGCTGTCAGCAATGGGGAGGCAGCTAACATAACAGCAGACACCAGATGACTGATTTCTAGCTGCCTTGAAGCATCTATATTTACTCCACATTTGGTGTCAAAATGTTAGCCTCCTCATATTGCTTAATTCCCAGCTCAATTTATGTTTACGTTCATTAGGAAAAAAAGGAATCCCCATCTCTCCCAGTACTTTGGACACCTTATGTGACTCAATAACACAAGGGCCGCTCCAAAAGTAATGCATCCTACTTTCTTATGTTGGCCTGTGACATCAAAGGTGGATGTTGGTGGGATGGCAGTAGAGGCTGAACCTTCCGACCAATATTCTGTTCCATTTTGTTACCGTGCGACAGATGGCAGCAGAGGGGCAGTCTGACACAATGGCATCTGACATGACAGTGCAGATGAAGCAAACATGTGGGATTTAATTCCTCTATGCAGGAAAAATGGCACCCATTGACATTCTTCAGTGCTTGCTGAATGTTCACGGAGACCAAACAGTGGATGTAAGCACAGTAAGGTGGCAGTGGTGCGTTTCAGCAGTGGTGACAGTGGGTCACCTCTGCTGGTGCAGATTTTTATGAGTGCAGCATGCAGGCTCTTGTTAACGGCTGATGAAACTGCAAAGCGCATGGTGGTGACTATGTTGAAAAGTAGTGTTTTGTAGCTGACAATTTGCACTATCAAGTAGTGTTATTGTACTCTTTGTATCTATTGCAGTTTCCATGGAAATAAGTAGGAGGCATTACTTTCAGAGTGACCTAAGTATTTACCAGCATTAATACTAAAAACATACTCAACTGTACTTTATCACAGTTTTTCTAACAACAAAAGCTATATGGCATACTTCTTGAATAGGCCTATACAGACAGGTAATAATACTGCATACTTCATCTACTGATCTGAACAGAAATATATAGAAAAGATGAACAGGAATTTGGAACTGACAATTTTACTTCATTATTGCAAAACATCATCATAGGTCTATGCCGGAATACAGACTGGACAGTAATCATATGAACTTAAGCTGACCATATTAAAAACCAGCAGGTGAGCAATGCACTTAGACATCAGCTGCTTCTGCTGAAATTGCTTGTACAGGATAACTAAGATATAAACATACAGATGTACAGTTTGCTCATTTCACTAGAAGAAAGAATAATTCACAGTTGTGAGGGAAGACAGTTCAGAGAAAAATAGCTGAAAGCTAGAAGCAGGCACAAAAAAAGTGCTGGGAAATAATGCTGCCCTAAAGATAAAACAGTGAACTAAAAGACATACAACAAATACTGCCATCTAAGACAACCTTTCTTGAAAGAAGTCCCACTGACACCATCTGTTTCTTTAGACTGAAACTGCTGATATTACTTTGTTTTTAGCACATTTTTTCTGTAAGAGGTTAATTTTCTCCCAGATGTTCTATCTGCCTAATGAATCTGCCAGAAGAAACACTCATTGCTGAGACAGTGACCATAGAAACAATACCTAGGAGTTACTCTTACTTTCCTAATGGCTGCCAAAGTGCAGTAGCCTCTTTATGGGCAGCTACTCATGCACATTATTGCAAATATTAAAGCATTAAATAGGTAAAAATCCAGTTGCATCATCAGAAGACTGACACTTGAAGTATGGGTTCACAAAAACAGGGAGAAAGAAGATGAGAAGGTAACTACAAATAGTCCTCAGGAGTTTTAAGGCNCTGTTCCAACCCCCCTGCCATGATGAGAAGGCAACTACAAATACAGAGTGACCGTTTTAAGGCAATGACAGTGCAGGGGGATATATAAGGGATATATATAAGCCTAAATCTGCACAAAAATCTTTATAGCTTTTAATTCTGCAGTATGGGATATTAAAGGACTCTTCCCCACTCCTTCCTCAGCACTGGCAGATGAACTGCATTTTCTGAGGAAAACAATGCATCTGGCACCCATGTCTGAAGTTCAAGTGCTCAGAAGCCACACCAACATTTGCACAAGAGGACAGAGCTAAGGGTGGCAACTGAAGGGCAGACAGAAAGATTCCTGCCACCCTAGGACCAGCGTGCAAACCCAACCCACACCTGTGGTCTGTCATACCAGATGTAATCTGATGCTGGAAATCAAACAAAAAGTACGCACATAAAACTGAACTTAGCAGTCTGCAAGCTGAACAAGCCCCATGCTGTCAGGGCCAGGATGCTTCCAATAGCTTTAAATGAAATTTCAGGGCTCCAGCCAAACCGTACCTTCAATTACTGCCTTGTCTTAAGCTAGCACACAGTTAATCTTTCGATTAGAGGCATATGTTCCTCAACTGAAGAGTCAAATTATTATATACTGAGCATGGTTTCATCTTGTCACTACTGTGACAAGTGAATTCTTAGCAACTTAAAGGATTCAAAATCAAGCAAGTTACTGGAGAGAGAGGAGGCGGTTAGAATTGACATGACATTTGCTTAATATGCAGAACATTCTCTGAAACTTGAATGCTATGAGTCAGCGTTTCTCATGTCCATGATTATAGTAATTAAGAACAAGAACATTAGATTTGTGTGGGGATAGAGGTAAATTTAGGTCTTTAGAATGATGTATTGAGCAATCAGAATCAGTTAATAGGCATGCTGGCCACAAGTGCAAAAATAATTTCCTGTATGAGCAAGAATGTATAAATAACAGCCAAATTCATTCAGCCACAGGAGGTGGTGGTGAGGCATCACACTCCAGACTTATCCTCACTTGACCCCTGCAGTGATCTTGCTGATGTTTAGGTTGTAGGAAAAATACACTTACACTTTTAGCAAACATGACATTTTAGTTACAGGATAGGTTTTGGCAATATCAGTGGCGCTCATTAACTTACAGCACAGCAGAGAGCTTATCATTTGCTCAGGCCATATAAAAAAAAAAAAGAAAAAAGATATTTACAGCTGTTAGTAGGAACTCAAAATAAATATATATTTCTTCTTTCAAAAATTTCTACCTATGTTTCTCCTGTTTCCTAAGAATTCAAATTCACAAAACAATATCCACATCCACTAGAATGTAACAGGCAAATCCTGAGAACCCTACCAGTGTGGTGATGATTTTCCATGCACACATCTGTGGCCTACGAATACTAAAATTATTGGTTAGGACTCACTGCAACACAGGAGCAATTTAACAGTCATACATCAAGTGCGATTTTGCACAGCACATTTGCATGTATTCAACAGGGAAAAAAAAAACACAGAAACCTGTTCTATTAGCAGGATAGTAACACTTTCATTAAGAACGATTCCACAAAGTATGCTGAAATCCTGTATGGAAAAACCTAGAATAAAGTCAGTTTGGTCAAAGCAACAAAAGGAAGCATTAATTCAGAACTACTCTAGATGAAACACTACCAGCAGCATTCCCACGGAGCTAAAGTTGCAGACTAAAGCTGCCACCCCTGCCAACTGTGGGTTCCATCCTCTTTTCCAGCAGTGCTAAATAAAATATACAACAGAGCAGCACTTACATACACAATTATATTAGACATAGGGTAGAAAAACAAAAAAACATAGCAACTCTGAAGGAGACTGTCAACAACATTACCTTTTTGATTTCATCTTCAAATGCTTTCTCCAGATATTTGTATCTCCTGATAAGTTTATTGAAGACCTAAAGAAAAACAGAATAGGTTAACTTAAGAAATGTAAAAATTTTAGTTAAAAAAAAGGCAAAGAGAAACAAGACTGCCACTAATACTGCATCCAGAAAGAATGTTCATGGCCAAACCATGATGAGACTACTTTTTTTCATTTAAATGTCTCCATAACAGGAAAGAAAAGGCTTTTTGCACAGTGATGTTCTGCTATACTGTCTTCCTTTAGACTTTAATCAAGACATTGTTTCCAGGAAATAAGCAACCAGCAGTATGATATTTCTGCCATCATCTGCAGCTCTGTCCACTTCATGACTTAATATGAAACATCCTTCTATTAGTTTGTTCAAAACTGGAAAACGTGAATTCTGCAATTCTTCATTTATAGAACAATGCTTGAATCAGAGAATTTACTACAGCTTGAGAGTTTTCTTCCTCCTAATTCTCAAAATATTATTCCCACTCTTTTTCACCCTTATCCATAGATCAAAAGCAGAGAAAAGTGGGAGGAGGAGGAGGAGATTAACAAGTATAGGAAATTTGCACTTTGTCCCCTTCCTTTGATAATGCAGCTCTCGGGGGAAGCTTTCAGGTGTACATCAGTGGAGTGAAGCAGTCAGACAGCACTGCTGGTTATCTTCAGTAGAGACAGGATCTTAAAAAAATCCACTAACAGAAACGTTTACAGTAAAACTCACTACTCCAGGGAAAGAGGAAGAACATTCCACAAAGCTATTACAAGGAGTATATTCTTGTAAACACTTGTTCTCCAGTTTTCACCACTTGTTCCTCATCTTGTGACCATAGCATATGAAAGCAGAAGCAGCACAGGTGCAGGCTGCATTCACATGGAAGAAGTGACAGATAAGAAATTAAACAAACAACTGCTCTCTCTACAGTACAAAGGGCACAAACATATGAGACCGTCACAAGCAAAAAGATTTATATGGGAAAAAAATGACATCATCAGGCTGGATGGGAGACGTGAAGGGGTAGCTGAAGTTAAGAAGTTTCAAGTCATTCTTCAGAGAACATAAAATACACACAAACATCCTAAAAAGCAGTATTTTGGCTCTGAACAAGTAAAACTGAAATATCATGTTGTGACCACACTAAGAGGCAAAGACATACAAGTCTAACAAAATAAGATGTAAAAGTCAAAACTGAATTGTCAGTATTTTCAAATAAAAGGTGTACTTTGATATTTTGATTTCTAAAAGGCCTAAGCACACTTTATAAGCAAATAATCTGCTAAAGTATCAACACTATCTTTAGTCTTTTCTTAAAGACTTTTCAGTCTTTGATTTGTTTCCATGACTAGAAACACAAAAAGCAGCCACATTACTAGTTCATGGGGAGATGATTAAGAAATCATCTAAAAGAAGCTGTAAACAGCATTTTGGCCTAACTTCACTTTTTCATAATATAATAAGAGCTCTATTTCCAATTATGCAAGAAACTGGTAAGGTATATAGAAAGATAAATCTTTTCAGACATTAACTACAAAATATTGACTTAATTAGGTAGCTTTACATTTGAAATACAGAAAATGCATTTAAAATTCTAGCGCTTCTGATCCTGAATCCTTCCGTTGTCTTCCAAAGGGCAATATTTTAAAGTTAAATTTGTCCCTGGAGGAGTTGTGCTGCCGACTTTTATTATCAGATAGTTAAAATATTAAAATCGAAGTAGACAGAATCAATGCTTTTATTAATAAGACTTTCCTACAGCAGAATACCCTCTTTTCAAGAGATGATAAAGGTGATATAAAGAACATAATGATTTCCTTTCCATAAGTTACTGTATTTCACTTTGCTAGATTATCAAGGGTGCATTTTTAAAGGAGCTTTGTGTTATTTAGCAAATCTTTGCTACTGATGCAGATTCTGATCCTAGCATCCTTTAAAACAAGCTGTTGAGCAGCTTCTCACCCTCAATGCCTTCACACAGGGACAGTGGGCTTTTATGCTTTTGCTTACTGCCTCCAACAATCCAATAGTAACTAGTTACTTAAAAAGATATTTTTGACATATGGGATTTTCAGTGGTAAAATCAAACTTTTTTGATTGATTTCTGTAAAAGAAAGGGTTGCCAGATGTGATCAGACAATCACAGAATCCTTAGAGTTGGAAGGGACCTTGAAAGGCCATCATGTCCAACTCCCCTGCAATGTACAGGGACACCTACAGCTAGATCAGGCTGCTCAGAGCCCCATCCAGCCTGACCTTGAATGTCTCCAGGGTTGGGGCTTCCACCACCTCTCTGGGCAACCTGTCCCAGTGCTTCACCACCCTTACTGTAAAAAACTTTCCCCTTAAATCTAACCTAAATTTCCCCTCTTTCAGTTTAAAGCCATTCCCCCTTGTCCGTTATCCTATCCCCCTATCTGAAGCATCTTGTTACCAAAAACGTATAGGTTAGAGCAGATTACTGGTTAACTGAATCTTCAATTATCCTGAAACTAGCCAAGCGCAGTCTAGGCAGTCTGCAGGTGTTCCACTACAATCCTTTTTGAGTCATAAATGGAAAACAGTGATCAACCAGCCCTTTATAATCCTGACCTGAGCATAGTTTCGGATGGCATCATGATCTTCTTCTGCAAAAAATACACAGTGGCGGGTCATCTTGGCCTTGTCATTGTCATCTATGCGGGTGCCTCCAGGAGCTAAAAGAAAGCAAAGGCAAAAAATGTTAGTATCACTGTGGTAAAAGGAAAGAGTGAGGACTGGCAGAGGAAAGAGGAGAGGGGGAAACCTACACAAGCTTTATGAAGTTGAAGTGGCACCTGACAGAAAAGACAGCTGACATATGCCGCATCTGAGATCAAAGACCTCAAAGAATGGAGAAATTCAGGTCACAATAAATAATCTTAGCTACTTTTGAGAGCAAGGAGCAGGATCGAATAAGTGTGAGTTGAAGCCTAATTCTTGCACTTACATTAACTACTACTTTAAACACCACAATAATGTAAGTCATTTCCAAAGATAAAAGTATTAGCACTCTGTTACTAAATTAAGGACTTGGAACATTTTCCTAACTCCATGTAAACATTCAAAACACTGCCACAAAAGAATTCTCCTGGCTTATTTTGTTCAGAGATTCTTTTTCAAGAACTTCCATTGCCTTTCGTTTCCTGCATGACCTTAAGACTTTCAAAAATATATTTTCTTCTTACACACCAAAGAACAGGAGGCAGTAATCAAACCAACACGACCAGTAAAAAGAGCCAACGCCTTCTAAATTTAGAAGAAGGCGGAAGCTAAGTTTTTTTCCCATGTTGCTACAGATACTTGGGGGAAATTTCCCATAAACATTCACAAAGCACTTCTCCTTGTCCTTCAATTAGCCTGTGTTGCAAGGTCTACAAAGAAAGCTTTGTAACAGCTAATAACCCAGAAAGCTGTTTGACACCTCCTCAGGCTCAAACATCCCTGTTTCCCATAGTTAGCATCTCTCTCATTTTGTTTGCTGTTGCATTTCTGTGCTGTTTCAGCTCAGCCTGAAGGCTTCTCAGAGCACTACCCAGTTTTTGTTACATTTGCAGAACACCTTGTCACACAATCAAGTCCCTAGGTATTTTGGCACTACAGGCAACAAAATATTCTAGGACACCATATCCAAAAAGTATCTAGATAAGTACAATTATAACACAGTTTATCATTTCCACTTTGTAAAGAAAGATTGCATCTTAAAAGAAGCAAGGCTGATCCCCTAAATTCTGAACCAGGTACACTGCAATTTACCTAGCATGCTGCCAGCTACCAAAATATCAAAGAGAGTATCAGCATAGCGGCGATAATCAAGCCGTGAGCCTGCTGCATCCAGGAACTTGGCTATGGCCTCCAGGTCACTCCCAGCTTCATTGAGACCTTGGACAATAGTATCCCTGAAGACTGTGGGTTCAAATTTCTCTTTTTCATCTGCAAAAGAGAAAGAGAAGGAAAAGGAGAGGTAGACAGTTGTAAAATCCTCTATTAGCCTGCAATCCAAACAACCACAGCATCTAAACATACTCTTCCCATTCTGGTCAATGCAGTGTACAAAAATTTGTACGGATGGCTTTTATTGCCTCTTGAAGTTTTGCTGTGTTTACCCTCACCTCCCTCTCCTCTTCATCCCCACAAAATACCAAGACATATGAGAACAAAAGGGATAAATATGTAAAAGAGAGGACAAGCTGACATTTAAATTATTTTCCAGACTCATGCTCTTCCCTTGCTGGAGATATTACTGAATGCACGCATCACTATATTCTGAGAGCAAAATAAACTCTATGTCAGTTCGGTGAAAATCTCACTATAGAAATACTACTTTTCATTCTTTCATATTAAATAATTATTGTTGCATATCTAAAATGTTTTCAAAGAGAAAAGCATTCAGGAAAACAGAACAAGCTATTCATAAAAATATTTTTTCTGCAAACATTTAGTACTCTGCAACATGGTGTAACCACAAATCTATCTTCCACTCACAGACCTGAGCAGCATTAAGAACACAAATGCAGCACTAACACTACATTTTCTACAGCTTTCCCTGGTTGAACTCAATTAAGGTACATTCAGGCAGCCAAGACAACAACAATCAGGTGCCAAGGCCATCAGTCACACAACAGATGCAAGCACAAACTCCAGATAAAGCTAGGTAAATGTTACACATACCTCCTGCTGGTTTTCCTTGCAGACCATTAAATAGCTTATAACACACACCTGAAGAAGCTTCTCAGCAAAGCAGGCCCTCACTTTATACAAGGGCACACCTGAAATGTTTGTTGCCAAAATAACTTTGAATTTCAGAAACACAACTGGGAACTGTTCTGTGACACTCAAGAAAACCCCACAATGCACATACTTCGTTACCACTTGCTAGCAAACAGTGATAAAAATTCTGTTAAAAACCTACATTTATTGTATTTTTATCAAGTTCGCTGATGACACGAAGCTGGGGAGAGTGGCTGACACGCCAGAAGGCTGTGCTGCCATCCAGCAAGACCTGGACAGGCTGGAGAGTTGGGCAGAGAGGAACCTGATGAGGTTCAACAAAAGCAAGTGTAGAGTCTTGCACATGGGGAGGAATAACCGCATGTACCAGTACAGGCTGGGGGACGACCTGCTGGAGAGGAGCTCTACAGAGAGGGACCTGGGGGTCCTGGTAGATGACAGGTTGGCCATGAGCCAGCAGTGTGCCCTGGTGGCTAAGAAGGCCAATGGGATCCTAGGGTGCATTAAAAAGAGCATTGCCAGCAGGTCGAGGGAGGTGATCCTCCCCCTCTACTCTGCCCTGGTCAGGCCTCAGCTGGAGTACTGTATCCAGTTCTGGGCTCCCCTGTATAAGAAAGACAGGGACCTCCTGGAAAGAGTCCAGCGGAGGGCCACAAAGATGATAAAGGGCCTGGAGCATCTCCCCTATGAGGAGAGGCTCAGTAAGCTGGGTCTGTTCAGCCTGGAGAAAAGAAGGCTGAGAGGGGACCTGATCCATGTTTATAAGTATCTTAGTTGCGGGAGGCAAATGGAGGTGGGGAACCTCTTTTCGGTGGTCAGTGGGGACAGGACAAGGGGCAATGGCCTTAAGCTGGAGCACAGGAAGTTCCGCACCAACATGCGGAAGAACTTCTTCACGGTGCGGGTGACGGAGCACTGGAACAGGCTGCCCAGGGAGGTTGTGGAGTCTCCTTCCCTGGAGATATTCAAGACCCGCCTGGACGCCTACCTGTGCAACCTGCTGTAGGGAACCTGCTCTGGCAGGGGGGTTGGACTCGATGATCTCTCGAGGTCCCTTCCAACCCCTGCAATTCTGTGATTCTGTGATTCTGTATCGTGAAGACAATCCAGAGATTTTAGTTACTAAGACAAATGAGGTTAAATTCCTGTCTAACCATGTGCTAATGAAGTCTGAATCATGCCAGCTGCAGCTGTGGCAGGCTTCTGGGGAGAAGTGGTTCTGATATTACACAGCCTCTGGCTGCAGGTTTCTTTCCTCCATGGCTTCCAGTGCATAAAAAGATGCTACCCCAAGCACAAGCCAAAAGCAACTCCAAAAGATTTTGGATTCTGATTGCCTTTCCTCCTCTAGTCTCCTTCCTACTGTCACAACAGCCTTCAGGCAATTAAGTAACTTAAGCACAATGCCTCCTTTTATCAGCTTTAATACTTACCACACTGAAGCATTTATAACTCGTTTCCTTGCACCTGAGGTATACTCATCCTACTACCTCCAGTGCATCACTTGGACATTCTCTCCACCTTTCATTTTGTCCCTTCCTCCATAACAATCACATCCGGAGCCATCATCTAATTTTCAACAAATTCCCTGCTATGCCTAGCTTTCAGTGGCTTGTTGGCCCTACTTCCCATCTCTAAGTGGCTTGCTGCCTCATCCTCCAGAGATGCTCTCTCAGCTCCATGGGTACCCACTCTCATGCTCATGGTGGTTATCTGTTCCCAACCCCAGCTTGTCTTGAAGCAATGCAGTACCATCGCAGTACCATCCTAGCTTCTCTCCTATCATGCTCTCATCATTACTACTCTGTAAGCCTCTCCAATGGACTGCAAGTGGCTTCTTCCTTGGCTTTTACTTCTCCCCAGACTTCGAGATCTCCAGGGCACTCAGTCATGTTGCCTTGTCTTCTAGCTGTGATGAAGACCTAAAGCCTGCCACTGGAGTAACCATCTCACAAAGCTATGGTGGTGGCTCTGCCCATTGTGGATAAACCACAGAGGGAAGGGAAACAAAGACATGCCTTTGCTCTGCGAAAACGCCTACAGAAAAACACAACTGGAATCCTATCTGAGCTATCAGACCAGTTACCAAACAAATACTCACGTGCAGCTCTCTTCCAATGTGAAATACTGAAGCAACTCATCAACCAACCCACAAACAAACAAGCCTTTTACTAAACTACTTCAGCATGTGTACTTCAGGTGGCTTTACTTACGCACAAGAAACACAGCTCTCCACAAAAATAAGGATCTGAAAATAATTATTCCCTTAGGGCTACCATGTAAGTATGCACTATTCACATGGTTAAACAAAAAAACCTTGATGACTCATTAATAAGAAGGATGACTTGTCTTAGAAGACGAGTTAAAAAAAAATTTACTTTTTAAACTGTATTTTGTCTAAAAATTTAAGTTGTTCATGTTTAAACTGAAAGGTGTTATCTGCTTTCTATCATGAGTATACAGTCCTCAGTACAAACACAAACATCATGATTAATGTTTCTTGCTATTTTAAACAGAATCCTCTCCTGCCCCAGAAGCACTCCTCTCATTTGGTGCACCCTACTATTTTCCTGTCTATCATAATCTAAAAATTTTACACAGGAAGAGGCAGTGAACTCACTGCATGAAAAATGATTTATAATGATATTGAAGTATTTTCCTACCAACTAATGTATTGAAGAACATGCTGATGTAGTACAACAGGGTGAGTAAGAAGCCATCATCAAGAAGCAGTATGTTGAGCTGTCAAGCACATAATTACTGAACAAGCGCAGTTTCAATCAGAGGCTAGTAGAAGCAGGTGTAGCTAGCAGATGTGGTGCATACAATATTCAAGGCAGCACTGCTACACACAGCTTTTCATTTTCATCATGTCCCCGATCTTTTTTTTCTCTCTTCTGCTTGTAAGGAAATCAAAGTACATTTGTACCTCCCTCCTTAAGAATTTATCTCAACTTTTCAAGAGAGAGCCCACAGCTGTATTCCTGTGGAGGAAAAATGAGTTGCCCTGTTTGGTTCTCTCTTCTGACTTCACATTAATACAAACATGTTAATACTGATGTTACTTGATAACTTTCCATCATGAAAGAAAGTAATAAGCTTTGCTTAGCTTCTTTGCATGCCGTCACATTTTTGCACCAGTTTTTCAGATGATATTAGCTCTACGTTATTATCTACACCATGGGAACAAACATGCGCACCAGGTACCACCTGCCAGCTTGCTGTAAATATGCACTGTTTGCTCCCATTAATACTTTAGGATACTTTTTGTCCTTATGTGTTTGTCAGCTGCCTAGATACATACATTTTCCTTACTACCTACTGGTACTTTTCTTCCTCTTATTTCCTCCCACTTCAGACTACATAAACAATACGACGTGAACTTGCATGCAAGTACAGTGTGGTCAATACAATCTATTTCTCACATACCTGCACCTTAAGTACATGTCCTGGCCAGATATCAGCTACTGCTGACCTTCATCAAAAATTCAGTAATCGACAGGTAGAGAGATTCTACCTGGAACTAACCAAACCACTGTCTTTAGCCAGATTGAGAAAAACCTGATACAGAACTGTAATGTGCCTCAGAGATTCTTCCCTTTACAACATCAGTTTTCTTCCTTCAAATCTTTAAAAGTGATTTTAATGCCCACCACTACATACACTTGAGAAAAGCTTTATACTTTTTATTAAGTCAATTGATAGAAATGGAAGGAGTGGAATTTACAGGCTTCTATTTCAGATGGTCGTCTTTCAAAAACATTTTAGTCTCCACTCTTCCAAAATTTCAAGCAAAGGAAACATTGTCATCTTCCTTTTTTGCGTACTGAAAGCTCAGAAATTGGTCACATTCAGATATTAGCTGCAGCTAGTTGATCTGTGTTAGACTTCATATTGACAAGAATTATTAGATGCCTGACTGCCACGTCACACCTCACTTTCTCCTCAAATAGCAGTGAACTTGGGAGCTGCAGAAGGAGAAAAACAGTATCCTGAGACAAATCAGCTGGCAAGAAGCATTATCTGTCACTCAGTCAGTTCCCTCCAGCACTTGTGCATTTCAGGCTCTCCTAATGGTCTGCCTGTTGCATACACCAGAAAGTCTCAGATGACTGAAATGTCACAGTCAAACCATGCTCACTGCACTCAGTCAAGGCTGGGTAAAATTCAACGATTCTCTGATATACTGGAAGTCAGGAAAAAAAACAACAAAGAGCACCTTCTAGTCTAAGTCCAAGTATCTGTACATTAAGAGTTTTATATTCCAAATTCCATATTAGCAATCTTTTAAAACAAAAGGAAAAGCAAACACATCCCCTTTCCCCCAATCTTCCAACCACTGTTCCACGTCTTTTCCTCCCAAGTAGACAATCAGTATCTAGTGCCCCTTCTAATCACTGTAACAAATTTAATAGACAGGCAGAGAATTACAAATACAAAATTTTATTTACTTATAATTATTACTTACAATAGGAGTCAGAGAATCAAATCAGTGTTAGGACCTCATTATGCTAAAAGGAAGTCCTTACACAAGAGAACATTCTGAGGCTATTTTAGCAAACAAAAATCTACCAAAACTGATTGAACTAGACTGAAAAATACATTTAATCAATGCAGCAGTACGCATATCTCTGATTGCTGCTACTGGTTGATCCGACAGAGTTATTCTTTACGATTGTCAATTCCACCCCTCTAGCTACCTCTGTGCTGTTGCTAGGACCATGCTGTTCTGGACCATACTGACAGAAAGTTAATCCCACTAATTAATGGAGCACCGTGACATTTATTTACAAGTACTAGAGGTTTTTTTTTCAAATTAGTTATACCTGCAAACGTTGTATGGGCATAATAGAAAGGACGTTTTCAACTTAAGATATTCCACTCAGTTGTATGAACTGTGCCAGCCAAAATAACAGAGAATGTAATGCGTGCAAGAGAGGAAAGATGAGAAAGCTGGAATTGCACTTTGACAGAATTGCTAAAAAGCTATTTCACAATTCTCATCCAAGCTTTGCGACTTTCCTTCACTGCAATACATTCACTCAGCTCTTCAGATCTGCAGTAGAATTATCAATTTTCTGAAGAAGGCTACAAACTCTTCTTGTTTCTTTCATCCACACTGAGACAATGCTCTTATTCCCACTATCTGTCACAACAAGCTCAGACCAGGTGACAGCTTGTAATGAGAAACAGGAAAGCCAAGATGAGAAAAGTCTGTTACATGACAGATAGCAACTCCATCTGTGCATGGCAAAATAATCTGCTATTGCAGCAGCAAAATGTCTGGTTTGTGAAGTGAGAATCTAGGCATTACTTTTTGAAAAAGATCATAAATTACTGTATTATCAATATTTTTGCTCTCTTCATCAAAGTGTTGGGCATTCATTTGTCTCATACACTAAACCACGAAAAATGAACTTCGAGTACACAAATAACCACATGAGAAGGACCTGTGTCCTGGGGGGCAACAGGAAACAGCAGAGGGCCACAAAGATGACTGGGGGCCTGGAGCATCTCCCTTATGAGGAAAGGCTCAGTGACCTGGAGCTATTCAGCGTGGAAAAGACTGAGAGGTGATCTTACCAACACTTAAAAATATCTATAGGGCTGGACTCAAGTATACCTGACAGCACAAGGGGCAACGCGCACAAACTGGAACACAGGAAGTTCCATATGAACATGAGATTAAGCTGCTTTGAGGGTGACAGAACACTGGAACAGGCAGTGGAGTCTCCTTCTCTGGAGATACTCAAGATCCACCTGGACGCTTTCCTGCGTAACCTACTGTAGGGAACCTGCTTTAGCAGGGAGGTTGGACTGGATGACCTCCAGAGTCCCTTCCAGCCGCTATGATTCTGTGATTTTTGCTACATATGATACTTGGATGACCACTATGACCAGCACTATCCCTCTGCTTTTCATACTATATATGAAATCTGCTGGCAATTTTCATAGAAAATCAGTATCACAATTACAAAAATGGCACTTATGCCACGGCAATTAAGCATTTTATTTTAACAATAAGAATCAAACAAACCACACCAACAGAGTAGAATTTTTTTTTTTTCCCCTGATAAAGCAAGTAGGCCCAATGAGACGATCTGACCTTGTTACGGAGAAGGAAGGTGAGAGAATTCCTTTTCAGAAGTAAAAGGTTAATCTGTAGAGATGGCTTTGGTTTGAGTCAAAGAAATATGAAGAAAAACAAGAAAGCCTGGTAATTTTCTTTATGTAATCTTCAAATAAAAGCTCATAGTTTGCTTTCTTAGTCAAAAGGAACACTTTAGGAAATAGATGAGACAAACATTTAGTACGTTTACTTCCTATTACATAAGTCTACTATAAAAATAAAACCAAATCCAAACTTTAAGAAATGATAAAGTCCTAAAACATATACACAAAGCAACAGAAACCTTATAGCTTAGTTACAAATAACATTTGTATTCTTAATATGGCAAAGAGAAAGGGAGAAAAACCTTAATCCTATTAAACTTCAGTGATTCCATCTCATCTGTTTCTATTCATTTTTACATAGAGGAAAATAAAATGTAGTTTAACATACCCCTCTTCCTAGTTTTGAACCGCTGGCCTGTTAGCACCGGCTTCTGATTCTTATTCATAAAATTTCTGGAAAAAAAAAAAAAGATCTTATTATGACATTTACAGACAACAGTTCAACCTAAAGGCAAAATAAACATTCATTGTAGTAAAATCCTGGTGTGCAAAAGGGAAAAAAAGGTCTTGATGTATACTTAAAGAATAATTCATATTATTCTAAAGATTAAGAGCATTATGACCCAAGACTAACTTTGGTAGATGTACTTCTCTCAGACCTTGGCCGGACAGCAGGCAGAAGCAGAATTACTGCTCCTGTCCCACTGCTCCCTCTGCCTCCACCTGCTTGTCGTCTATAGAAACAAGAAATGGACAGAAAAGCCAGTTTTCTGAAGCCTGCATGAGACAGGGTTCAAATGCAAGCAGGAACAGGAAGGAGCCTCTGCCTTTAATGCAGGTACCCAGCTGGTCCAGAGCGCTGGGCAAAATAACAGCATCTTAACCATCACAGCCCTCCCCAACATTTCTTCCAAGCACCAATGCATCTTAGGAACTTACATTTCCTAAAATCTTACTAAGTTTTTTGTAATGAAAATAGTAGAAGGTAACTGGCTTTTCCATTCCTCATCCATTTTGTGTACAAATGCAATGTCAAGGACCGAAATGGCACATCATACAACAAGAATAGCCAAAAATATCAGGCTCATTACTTCAGAACTTAACTGCAAATGTCAACATGCTGTGTTAAAATATTTGGAAAGAGAGTATGTTAATATCATTTTATCTAAAAAATATATATTGTTTTTCAGCTTTGGATAGCGTTGGTCCCATCACTGAGTCACAGCTGGCACAAGGAACAAAGTGACAGCCAAATGCGAAGGGCCATGCATAGTGGAGCCCTGTGACACGTCCCAATGGTCCTGGCTCTGTGTCACTGCTGAGCCCTGCAGGCCACTGTGCCATCCTGCAGGTCTTCAGGTCACTGCCTCCTATGGTTTGCTTGTCCAGAACTGGGCTTTACCATGCAAGAGGCTTGGTCAGCTTGGTAACACGTCCTTTGGGTATGTTCTAAGAAGTTTAGTTTCACAAGAATTTGTATTATTTTCATTTCTTCATCATGAACTCATCCAATTAAAATTTCAGTATGGGAATTGAATGCTGCTGCAGGTCTGGTTTGAAAGTACACTCCTTTGCCAGCAATTCTTCCTACCATAAACAAAGAGAAACTCAAGCTTGGGGGGCTCGAAGATGCTGTCAACCACGTTATTTCCTAAAGCAATGGTCTCCCTGCCCTGAAAGTTTACTTAGCTGTTACCAGTGCTCTGACCACACAACGTTTCCATTCACTACTCCCTCCTAGTTGCAATGTCACCACCTGGTCACTTCAGCACCCCTCAGATGCGTAACTTGGCAAACCACTGCTCTCCAGGGTAGGCCTACGATTTATTAGCAGTCAGAAAATGCCAGCAAGCACTGGAATGTGCCAAGTCCACTGTCAAGACTGTTTTTGCTTCCTGCAAGTCATAAAATAAATAAATAAATAAATAAAGCAACCTAGCCAGCAGTTATACTGAGAGGCTGGCATTCCGAACTTCAACTTAAAGCTCCCGTTTTAACGGACTGGGAGTGCCTCAGAACAACCACCACACTATATCGCCTTCTGGAAAATGCTTCCACACATCTGCAAGGAGTTAGACAAGTGTCAAACCGCGATATCACAGAATCTTTGGAAGCGCCATCGAATCCCCAGCTCCTCTTCACCACGGAGCTCAGCCACCTCTTTCTCCACGCAGCTCCTTAGGGCCTGAGAAGCAGGAGGTGCCTTCAGCAGCCGGGCCAGCAGCCCCCTGCAACAGGCCGGCCTGCCGCCAGTGACCAACCAGCCAGGTGTGACATCTACCTGCTCTGCTTTGTGACCAGCTATTATTTGTAAAAGACTGAGCTACAAAATATAATATTCTCCCAGGTATTTCTCATCGGGTTTGTTTTGTCCCGATACCTTATCCCTTGCCCATGAGGTTCGGAAAGCTTCAAGCAAGGCACACAGCAGGTAGGAACTGACCCTGCCTCAGCCTTTGCAGCCACTGGACTGGCACCGGCACTGCCTACTTCCTTAGTGAAAAAAATAAAACTTTGTGGGCAAAGAAATGAAAACAGGCATCTGACCTCAACCTAGGAATACTTAACGTAAAATATGCCCTTTAGGACAGCTGGAAACAAGAGAGAAAAAGAAAAAAAACAGTGAAAGGAAGACTGGCCACTTGTGGCAGACTAACTGACCAGAGGTTCAGGGCAACAAAGGGACTATTGAATGGTTAATCATTAGGAACAAGGGATCTGCCTTCTATATTTAGCTTTAAATACACTGCACTCTAATCTGCTGGAGTGAGGGTCAAGCTTTATAAGGCACTGGCCCAGCAAGAGCAAAGGCACCGTGACCAGGAGGCCACAGGAGTCCAAGCGAAGCTGACCCAGCAATCTCTGGGACAAGCCTGGGACTGATCGCTACTGCAAGTGACACCAGGTGCTGAAAGCGAGTTGTGAACTGCTGCTGCCACCAGGACAGGTGCCTGGAACATTATTTAAAACTTAAAGAAGTGAATGCAGTGAAAACAAACAAATTAAGAAAAGAACTAACAGCCCAGATGTGATGGCTGAAAGTTCAGCATCACAGCACACCAATTTGCTCAGAGCATCTGAGAGTACTGCATTAAACACATCTATCCGCTGTCAAGTAGTTCTCAAACCTTGACATCATGAAAACCTCAAATGCTTACATATATTTTATTTTCTGAAAGGTACAGGATAGCTCAAAGCCAAAGGCAAGTTTTCAAATGCCAGCTAGGTAAGTCATAATGGTTTCTGAGACACAAAGGCATTAAGGATGCGTAAGGGTAGGATGGAAATATCCTCAAAAAGAAAACCCTAAACAACATTCGTCCTTACGTCTTGAAGTCCAACAGCCGCCAGGATTTGTATGAATTGCCAGCAGGAAACAGAGCAAGAGATGTGGAAATGACAGCTCCTTAGCACACACAGACCCCACTCTGCTACAGCAGATGGGAGAGGCTCAGCAAGAGCCACTTCACCGTTCATTCTCACTTTTGGATCTGGAAAACCTTCTGTAGAAAACTCATGTTCAAACTGCCCACCCAGCTAGCTGCTGTTCAGGGAGCGGGTATCTCACAAACCGTGTGGGGCTGCCTCAAGTGGGATACAGAGCATTGCCATCAGCCAGCCAGGTGCCAGCCAGAATGGGCCTAAGGCTGCTGGTAACTGACCTGCAGCCACAAAATCAATTAGAAAAAACAAAAACGGCATGACAGCTCCCCAAACTGCAATTACGCTTTTCTTAGGAAGCTTCTACAAAACAGATTCATACCTAAAAAGCACTCAGGTTGCTGAGTTAGTGATATAGCAGTTTTTATGATTGAACCCCTGCTACACAAATAATAAGAATTTTAGTAATCAATAAAACCAGCATTAACTGATAAAATAAAAACAGCAATAAAGCAGAAGCGCAAAGCTTTAAGCAAATTCAAACTTGCTGAAAAATTAGAAAAATGCAGTCTTTTATCCATGCCACAGGGGAATTCTTGTGATGATTAACTCCTAAATTCCCCAAAGCCCTTCTAAGGCTGATGTTTCTGCCAAGCTAAAACACCGAAAACGTTTAGTCTTGGAAAAACGTACCTCACATTGAACATACAAATACTGGAAACCTTTACCCAAAAGCATTCTATTTTTCTAGGAATCATTTTACACTTTAACAAAAATCTCAGAATCAGCTGAGATTCTCCAAACAGGAGCACACTTGCAATGAACTCAAAACCAGCTGCTTCATGGCAGCAAAACCTCACTGCCCCAGTTAGAGAAAGACGGAAACCAATGCCAGACAGCATCAAACGAGAACAGCTACGCAACAAAAACCCTCCTCAGATTTTAGGGCTCTGCAACACAAGGTGGAAGCCCCTAGTGCTCAGGCACCGTGGGTGGGGGTGCCAGTAGGAAGCACTTCAGCCCCTTCCCTCCCGCAGACATCGTGCCACACGTCAGCACTCATCAGAAAGGCACATGAAGTACAAGCATGGATGGCAAGAGATTCTGTGAAAAAAATACATATCAAACTTGGGCTTTTCTACCTAGAAGTGGAATATCCAGGACGTTGAGCGATGTTGTAGGGTCTTTTTGATCCAGGAAAGGAATGAGGTATTTTCACCTTCTAACCATTAAGTCTCAGGCTTTAGTTTGGGGCTTTTTAATTCTTTCAGCAACAGCCAAGAAACTACGTTAAAAGCCAGCTAATTACCCTGCTCCAGTGGCAGGGACGAAGGGCTGCCCCAGCATTCCTGCTTGAGGAACTGCAGTGACATGCAGCAGGCAGCTGCCTCTGCTGCCCAGGAAGGCAGCTGGAGCGTGAGCTAACAGGATCTGGAGGTGGAAAACCTATAAATCATCGCCACTGCAGAGGAACAAAGCATTTTAAGGGGACAACAGGATGGAGGGGAAGTGATACAGCCACAGGTTCCTGCCACGCCCTTGTCACGCTTTCCACTTTCCACTATGACATTCAGCCCCTGCTGGGCTTCTTTTTCTGCAGGTGTTTCACGGTGAATGAGGGCAGGAGCACAGCACATCCATCCCACAACCCACGTGCTCACCTTAGCACCACAGCAGCTGCAGCTGTAATGCCTCTGCTGCAGTAACGCAGTTGTCACCCTTATGAGAAATTCACCTTGGGTGTCGACATTTCCCGGATTTGGTCAGCATAAAGGAGAAGCACACGCTGTGCTTACACCTGAGCCTGGATGTCAGCTTGCCAGTAACATGAAGGGCAGCAGCAACACTCCCTACAGCCTTCTCAAGTTCACTCCAACATGGTTACAAAAATAAGGAAATAAAAGGCTCTGTCTGCGGCCTCCCAGGGCTCCAAGTGCTGAGGATGGGAAAGGAGCAGGACGACAGAAACATCTCCTCAGCCCCTCCTCCCCTTTAATTCCACCTGTGGAAATGTAGCGAGAACACGTGCCCTCCATCAGGGCTGAGCTACAAGTTCTCTTGATTTCCGGCTGACTTCTACTAGCTCATCAGTTTCCCACTCGTGCCCTCCATTCCTAAAGTTTTTATTATTTTTTAAAGAAAGAACTATCAGCCTGCAGCTCGGTAACTTCAACCACCAGCTGAAGCAGCGACAGTGGGAACGGCAAGCTTGATCTTGCCATTTAGCCCCCAAAGGCCACCACTAGCATTACAATGTTTAGGAAACCTCTATCCCAAGGATCTCTCTCATTGCAAAGAGCCGGTGAGCCACCAGCCAGGTCCCAGCCACTTTAAAATTCCCTCACAGGCTTTACTCTAAGCATGATCTCAATGGCAACAGGCAGAGATTAAGCAGTCACACAACAGTAAGTTAAACATTTATCAAGCCCGTGTTTTAGTATTTATTTGTAAAACAATACCATTAATCCACACATTCATTGCTGAAAAACACATCTTCTGACATGGATTATTTTTGCTTATGATATTACAGTGGATGAAGCAACTACATACCGACCTTTAATTTCACACTTGGAAGCATGCCCAGATATCATGTTTAGGATCTCAAGATAGTGTTGTAGCAGGTTTTCGACAAGCACTGAATGCTCTGTCTTTTCCAAAAGAGCTTTCCAGAAGCTCTGAAGGCACTTGATTTCCTTATTTTTTATTTTTATTTTTTAAATCACAGGACAGTGTTTTTCCAAACTTACTCAAGTGTTTACTGCAATAAAAGCACTTGTTCTTTGTCATTATGTCTAATGGGAGAGAGGAAAAAGAGAAGAACCAACTGGAACTTGTTTCATTCTGCAGCAAGTACTCAACCAGTAGAAAACAACTATCAGGACAGAATGAAACTTACCACACATTAAACCAAAAAAAAAAAAAAAAAATTATTCTCATGCAAAACCATCCAGCCAAAAATTCTGTGTAATCTGTGATCAGTTATCCATCTAAGGAAGTGCTGGCAAAAATGAGAAGAAAAACTCACTAAAATTTGCATAAATCATGTCATCTGACTGCTAAACTGGGCTGCACAGGGATATGCTTCTTGAAAAAGAGACAACAAAAAAAAGAGCCCCACAGCCTCTAATTGATGTGCAATCACAGACTGAGTTAGATGCACATCTCAGTGCATGCATCCAATGCACGCATTGCAGAGAATTTCTGAAGAAGCTGGTCCGCAGAATAAGGAGGTGAAAATAAGGCAGAAACCTCCCACAGCTGAAGCACTCCCCATGTACTCCACGAAGCCAGAGAAGTGCAAATGGAACCACTAAGGCAACAGCTTCTGTGTCTCACAGTCAACAACCACATGGAATATGCATGAGTAATGGCACAGTCAAAAAGAACAGAAGAAAATTCTTCATCATTAACAGGTGAAAATACAAGCCAAGGAAATGAAATCACAGGCTGACACAAAAAGTCACCTTTCAGTAACAAGGTTTCTTTCAGCAGCTAAGAGGAGGAATTAGATCTAATTCTGCTAGGGCAAGGCATTAGTGGGAGCTTTTCAGTTGGGAGCTCTCTGCCGTGCTCGTAACTGGAGTACCCCAAGAAAACAGATGATGTAGTGCTACAGGTCACTTCATATCTTAATGCTAATTTTAAGGTGATGGTAGTCATCTACCTCAAAGCTTGCACAGCTTGCCAGCAGAAAAACCTCTTAGAAAAAGAAGAGGATAAAAAGGATTGGCAGAGATTAGGATCAGGTTAACTTAGAAAATAAGCAGAACACAATACTTCTCTGAAGTTAAAAAGTTTTTTGTTTTAATGCAAGATGACACTTTCAATGGACTGTGCAGATGCTAAAACAGGACTGGTTAATGGAGAGGAGCACTAGCTGCACTGTTTATCCTGAAGAAATGCCGCCATCTCAGCAGTCACTTTAAGAGATGGTGTTGCTGAAGCAAAGATGGTTTGGTTGAAGTTCTACAAAGACATGATTATGAAGGTACTGCCACAGTTTAGCTCAATTCTTCATTCAAGTAATGTTTGGCAGAGAAAGCTGTCCTAGATGCTATTCCCAATACACTGCGAAGAAATCACTTACTGGAGCTACTTGATGTAGTTCCTGTATACCAACAGGTTTGTCTTCAACAAACCAAAAACTCCAAGTATGTGGGAGAAATCATGTTAAAAAGCGATCAGAGAAGCTGCACTGCTCACAATGAAGTCGGTCAGAGCAAGCTAACGTAAGAACAGCGTGGTAATGAAGGCCAGTCCAAGAAAAGCACATTCTCACACACAGTACCAGTCCTCTGCAAGTCCACCTTGTTTCTCTTCTTTAGTGCATAGTGACAGCTGTATTTTTAGTGTCAACCCTACTCATACAATTCGACAATCACAACAACAAAATGAGAGACGTGGTGGTTCCCTCTCTCGTGTGTTATCTTAAAGCTCTCAGCAGCAGTGAGAGCACAGGGGATCAGCAGGACCTGCAGGATATAGCACTGCAGGATTTGAAAACTCCAAAGTTGTCTTCAATGTTTTAAGGGCTAGGCATAAATAAATAAATCAATGCCAAGTGTCCATTCTGCAGAAAGCAAGGCCCCACAGCTGCTAACGGTTTATTATTTCATGGACTAAATACAGCAATCAGAGGAGATGTATTAATAGTCAGCACCTCTTACAGACCTGCAAGTGGGGAAGGCCTCAGCTTCAGGCTGTCAACTGCTGTAAGCAGGAAAGCAAGTTTTAACTCAGAATTCCCTAATTACTTCTTCAATGCTTTCACAAGGGAAAGGAGTTCACCAAGTTAACACGTGGCTTTTTACCTTCAGGGTAATGAATCGCCTTTCAGATCCATGAATTCTGGTACTTCTGGCTAAAAAAACGTGGCACAAAGATCCAGCAGCAGAAACGCACAACGCTTTGCGCCATGCCAGCTATTCCAAACACAGCAACTGATGCTGTTAGCAGCATTCACTTGGACAGAAAAGGAGCCTGTAAGTGACCCACATTGCTCTGTATCCCCAGAGCCCTATGCTCCCTGTGGCTGCTTCCTCCTCCTCCCAGCTGGCTGAACACATGGACAGGACATGGTTGTTGAGTGAAGTGGGTGACAGAAGCACTCAGCGCCCAGACACCTTCAACATGAAAACAGATAGCTGGGCTTGTAGACAGATTGATCCAATTCCTTCCAGTCTAAGCTAACTCTATGGCAACACCACCCAACAATGCGTGGCACAGAGTGCCTGCATAGCCCACTGCCATCCTTGGCAGGTCAGAAAACTGATAGAAGAGACTGAACAAGCAGAGAGGGGCACAGCACTTGCTGTCCTACCCAAGGCTTGGCAGCCAGCTGAGAGATCTGTCTTGCTTCAGAACGTGATTTCTTCTGCTCTGTGCAGGAACTCTAAAGCTCTTAAGACTAATTCATGGAAGAAGAGTCCATCCAACGGACAGGCTATTGAGCACAGGGGAGACACAACCTCCTAAACTGAAAAGTGCTGGAAGGGCAACAAGTGCATAAAAGAAAAAAAAAAAAAAAAGTAGTGCTTTCAACTATTTATACCTATACATAATATTTATTATAAAACAAACAAAACCCTATCCACATGCCACACTCAATTTTCAGAGACCAGACTGAAGCAAAGGGTAGCTTGTCTTAAGAAGTCAAGCTTTGTCTGTCGGGAAACTAACAGGCATCATGTATAGCCCCACAACAGTACACCAAGAAAGGCTGGCCTTAAACCCACAAATGCACAGGGTGTTAATCCCCCACAGCAGAATAATCCACTTGGGAGTACTATGCCAAAAGCACTGTGAGCTGGGTCACAATTCAGTACGGCCAGGGAGGAAGGAGAAGTAACAAAAATCCGAAAAGGACCAACCTGAGTCAGTGCGTTGTATTACTAATTTTGTAAGAGGACATTAAATTGCTTCTTTTGAGAGGGAATCATTTGAACTGGTTGTCTTCAGTTACGAAAGCAAAAAGCTGAAGCACACCAATGTTAAATACTTACAGGCAGCTCCTTTACTCCAGTTACTCTCTTTACTGCTGTTCCATATGATGTCAGTCTTAGTATTATGACACCTGAATTTTCAGAATTGATGTCAGCCAGTGTTACAAGCGTAGGTAAAGACTGAAGAGCAAAAACAAATCCACAAAACAAAATGATGCCACATCAATGTAAAGGAAAACAAAATTCAAGCACACATGTAAGCTTTTAAGTAGAGAGAAAGGCAGAGTACATGCAGGGATGGATATGCTTTCAGCTCACATTTCAGACTTCTTTTTCCAAAAGGCCTCTGGTGTTGGGCATGCAAGAGATCAAAAAAAGAAAACATAATGAAAAAAGAAACAAAGTAATTTGTTACCTCACATTTGTAATGTTCCTACCTACAGCAAAATACAAACATGGACGCACATCCCTACTGACTGCTCACACATCAGAACATACTGAGAGGTCTTTCTTGACTTCGGAACCAAAGAACTCAAATATTAAGTAATCCTGCATAGCTAAGTTTCCCCTATTTTGATAGGCCATGCACGGGTACAGTCACAAAAGTGCTTACAAGACCTCATCTTCTCTCAGCTTCAAGAGTTCAGATTCCCTTTTAAAATTTTCTTCCATGCTGTATCTGGACATAAACGTCACTGAATGCAATGCTTACGTGACAATACAAATGCATAAAACCAAGAATATGTCTGTATTGGTAATTCAGATTCAGCTGGATTCCCGTCCCCTCAACATTCAGGAGACTTCAAAGTCAATGACACTATCCCAAAGAATTCACTCTATGGATAACAACAGCATTACAAGTAGGGGCTGTGAAAGCTATGCGCATCTGGACAGTTTTGCTCCTCAAAAAGATGTTTATGAGACATTCTCATCATAACCTAATCACAATTCTAATTACAAACAGGGGAAAACTCAACTCTCAAATATGTATATGTGTATATTTAGGACACCTGAATTCCCCCAGATTCCCTACTGAACTACTTTTACTTAGGCAAGGGGTGACCTTAGTCCCTTCAAAGCCACCAGCAATCATGTAAGAGCTCACTCCCCATTCACAAGTTAAGATAACCGTGATTCTGTTATTCATTGGCAAAAAAAAAAAACACCTGAATTTCTGCAAAATTCTGTATTCTGCAATCAACACGAGTACCATGGCAAACAATAACATGGCAAGGACTTCACACAGGTATCATTGCCTGAAGAGAGGTCTGGATCTGGGGTGAGCAAGGTGGCCAGGCAAGGAAGAAGAGCTGGAAGAGAAAATCAGCATGTTCTTCCTATAGAACAGTGAACTGGTACAGTTTACTCAGTCAACACCTGTTATGGCATCTGCCAAAATACAAGGCACCAGGGAGAAAGGGAGGAAACAGGAGGACAAGGATGACCAAAAGCAGAAATGCAGGATGACAGTGTCCAAGAAACTTCCTGGAGCAGAGGCTTCAGCTGATCCACCACATTCGGCTCTGTTTAGGCAAGTAGACACATGGCCATCCTCACGCAGAAGTTCAGTATTAGATTTATTACTAATCAATGCAGAGCAGGATCAAAGAAGTTGATGTCAGTAAATCAATTGTCATGACAGTCCTCATGGAGGTGTGCAGTGGTGGCTGCTGTACTGTACACACGACAAATTGCAAGAGCTCTGGCCATGGAGCAACTCATACTGAGCCCAAAATGCTGTGAAGAAACCAATCAATCCATCCTACCCTATCACATCCTACTCTACAAATCAATCCTACTCTACTCAGCCTGGCTTCACGCAAATACCACATGGAGCCAGCCAGATATTTCCATTTGTGAGCTGGCACACTGCCGGATACAAACAGTATTTTACCCCACTGCACCACAAAGGTAGAAAATCCCAGCCGTGGACAGGAACAATTACACTGCAGCTGCTCTGAAGGGCTCTGTGTCCACACACTGCAGGTGGAAGGTAGGACAGCTGTCAGCTCTGCTTAGTGCAAAGCCCAACAATTTAATCAATGCCATTAGATGTCAGGACCAGCACCTACTTCACTGTCCATCATCCCAGCAGGCAGACAGGTAAGCCAAACCCATACCCACCTTCCTGACTGAACAGCCCATTGTCAGAACCCAAGGACAGGATTCATTTGACCTAACTCTGAAAATAGATGGCCTTTAAAGCTCCCTTCCAACTCCTAGGATTCCACGATTCTGTGACAAGGGGAAATGGTTTCAAACTATAAGAGGGGAAATTTAGGTTGGATATAAGGTAAAAGCTTTTTATGATAAGGGTGGTGGAGCCCTGGAACGGGCTGCCCAGAGAAGTGGTGGAAGCCTCATTCAAGGTCAGGCTGGACGGGGCTCTGAGCAACCTGATCTAGCTGTAGGTGGTCCTGTGCATGGCAGGGGAGTTGGACCTGATGGCCTTTTAAAGGTCCCTTCCAACTCTAAGGATTGTATGATTCTAAAAATAACCGAGAACAGACATCTAAGGCTGACTTTGCAACTGGTGGCACTTTTCACAATCAATGGAGAAAAGCAAACATTTCCAGAAAACAGTTTGTCTAAAATTCTCCATTGCCCACCTTCGGATAACACCTTAAGGGAGTCTTCTGTGAACAGCTTAACCTTTTTGAACTGGATCAAACTGATCCTACCATAAATATCCAGCCTCCACCATCCGTTCCTACAGCGCTACAAAAGAAATCCACACCTGTCAATTTACAGTCTGTGTGAAAGTCCACAGCCCAGTGACAGCTAAAAACATCTCAGACAGAGCCGGAGTTTCATTACGCAGTCAAAATCAACAATAGTGCAATTGCTAACGGTACATTTGCTTCTACAGGTCAATCAGCAGACTTGATGGCTTGTATTTCTTAAATCATTCACAGAACTTCTGGGTGAAACTTCTCGGCACACAACGGTTCATCTCAAAACCGCTCAGTGAATGGGCTCAGCGTGAGACCACAAGGACCCACCCACACGCAGTCAAGAGTGAGCACAGGAGTTACTCATTCCTAACCCCTGCATCACAATTACCGGAATACGTTTAAGAACTTTTTGAATGGGCACGAACCACGCTAGCCAGCCCTGCTTCCTCCAGCAGAAGAATGCACCCGGCCTGCAGTTGTTTGACCTGTATCAGTGTCAGCTCAGCACAATGGTACTTGACACTATTAATAGGGAGATCTGTTTTATTGTTTAAAGCATCATTCTTCATGCAGTAGAAAGGCCAACATCAGCAATCTACTTCTGCAGACAGCGTAACAGAAGGCCCACTGGATGCATGTCTGTAGGCATAGACATGAAAATGCACATGGAAGTGAATGTTGATAAGAGCTACATTAGATATGTACAACTCATTTCCTACAGCAGTGCATGACACTAAGAATTTAAAAGGTTTATTAATAAGACAGATAAAAGCTTTCTTTTTTTTTTTTCCCTGAATTGAGAAAACACAATGAAAGGCTTGGCTGGTTTCTCTGAGGACTTGAGAAAGACAGACCAGTTAGCCCAGGGCTCCTGAATGTGGATTTCAGGCATCCAGGAAGGTTTCTATAAAACACATTAATTACCCAAAATGTAGATCTCTGTAGTCATGGAGACACTCTCCTCACACCATAACACCACTTTCTCACCTCTGAGTTGTACCAGATCAGAAGCAAAAGTATTTTGATCAAAGAACTTGCCAACAGCTGTTAACCACAGAACACAGGAAATGGGGGAGGAAGGGAGCCTCCCTGCACCAGGAGGCAGGAGCAGCCCACTGAGGGCATGAAACTCCAGAGCTGATCCTCCAACCAAACAGGTCCCATCCATATTGGCTAGCTGGGACAGAGAAGGCTGCAGACTGAGCAGCATCTCTCAATCTCCTCTCTTTTTAAAGGGCTGACTTCTCAACTATTTAAACAACAAATACATTTTGTTTTTCTAACTTTAAGTGCAAACAAATGACTAGTCCTCTTTCCATTACTGCTCTATAATACGTTGCTAAGACTTCACATCGTGTGCCTTATCAGAAGAAAAATGACTGGTATAACTTAAATGGACTGACTGAATTTTAAGTCTTAAAATCATTCCTAAAGAAGTAGGGGATTTTATTCATGGAAGCACAACCTAAAATGAAGGGATCACTTAAGCCTGTAAATTACAAACTGCTGAGCTGCTTTGACTTCTTTTTCTGCATGAAAACACATTTCAAATAGAACAAAAACCAAAGTGCATTACATAGTGGCTATTACAAGGAAGGGCAACCCCAAAGCTGTATTTAATTGTCTCATCCGGAGTAGCTGAAGGAGCTGCAGAAGGGCGTAGCTCATTGGGATTCAAGACATCACAGGAGAAGTTTCCTTCCTCTTTACCCAACCGACCTTTCTGTTCCAGACTGCGATGAGCATTTTTCCTTGCATGACCTGTCTGTCCTCAATTCCAACGCTCACCAGAGATAATCCATCCTTCTTACAGCTGGCTGAAAGCAGTAATCTTGTCTGCTACTATGAGTCTGCAATAACTGCAAACCACCTCTATACAAAACGCTGGCATCTGGCGTTAGGAGTAACCCAACACAGAGCAAATGCTTACCCAGGACTCCAAAATGTGCCTATGTATGAAATAATTTTAAAAATTCTATAGAAAAACCTCAATGCGAACACTGCTCCTAAACCACATTTCTAATTTAAAAGCTCTACGAAGTACAGAAACAAACAGCTGTTACAGACAAAGTCTCTGTTATGGCAGGAATTACTGCTGATTTGTTTCTTGGAAATATTTTCCTGCTTTCTAGGAATTTGAAAAACAAAACATGACTTAAAAAAAAAAAAAAGATTACGTGTTTTATATGGAGGAGGCTTTTTTGTTATATTAAAACATACTTGGCGATAAAAGCATTCCTAAAGACTGAGTGGAACAACACAACAGAAAACAAGCTGCTACCACAGGGATCAGCCATCACCCAGGTTCCTTCCAGCTTCCATACCTCCACACATCCCACTCAGCTTCTCACTGCTTCCCTTGGCCTAGGAGGTGTGCACCGAGGATGCCTCAGCCTCACAAGCTGACCTACATGAACACCCAACCCCACGGCAAAGCTGTGATCTGATACAGGCTCTTTTGTCAGCAAGGTGTTCCCAACAGGACTGCCCTTAATCACATTCACACTGTACGACCACATTTCAGAGGACTGGAGCTGTTACACCAGTCAGTGTCAATGAACTTTTCCTTTTTCCTTGTCAATGAACACTTTCTCCTTGGAACTCGAGTATTTGGCTCTTCTCTCACCTTTACAGCATGCAGGAGACTCTCATGGTGCATTATGCTGCCTTAAACACAAGCATAACACCACTGCACTTATCCTCTGCTCACCAGGCTCTCTTCTTGCTTTGGACTGGCTTTTATTTTCACTTCTAAGCATAGATTCTGTAAGAGACTGCAGATTTAAGCACGGCACAGTGGGTTCAGAAGGGTTTTCAGGCATCACACTTCACACACTGCTCTCTCTGGGGAAAAGCAATAGATTTTTCCAGCTGTCAATTTTCCTCTGACACACCAGCATTACTGCTGAGTGATCCTTGAGTATTTCAGTTATCTTGGAAGATAATGGCTATGTTAAATTAACCAGAAAGTACCGCAACAGTTGATAGGAGAACTCCTATTTAATCATAATGGATTACATGGAAAAAGAAACAGTATCAGTAATCAAATCCACAGTTTAATGGGTAACCATGGCAGTTAATAGGTGAAATTTATTGTAGATGACATATCAGAATGGAATTACTTGACTTCCAGGCTTGGGCAGTGAGACAGACATACCGACAGCTTACTGCCAGATGTGCAGCACAACCATGAGAATTCTTCAATCTGAACAGGAAGAATGAGAACAGGAAAACTGAGAAGTGAAAAAACAGCCTTTCTCAAACTAAGCTGAACTTAACAGCACATACCCATTCAATGCACCATTCCACTAATCTGTTCTGTGCAGTCACCTCAGGCCTGCAAACAGGTACACCTCTCTGCAGATGACTATCACAGCAGCAGAGTTTAAATAATCGTACCTGAAGATTTACTCGCAGATTAGATCTAATTAGATGTGTTCAACCCAACTGCCTCCATCACCTCCATTCTTCATCAGATGAAAGTGTGATAGAGACAAAATAACTCGGGAGTCTCCAGCCTGCAGCATGAACTACTATGGATACAATAGGTCCCAGGATATTTTTTTTTCCTTCCCTCCCAGTATTGACACTCAATTCAAAAAACGCAGAGTGGGACCTATATGTAAAGTTTTTCGATGTTCTTCTATGCGGAGATGTGTTTCAGCTACATGTAATCTTACTTCAAATCTCTGGAATTTTGAATTTATTATAGCAGCACCAATCTGAAAAGACACCACAAATCTATTCCTGCAGAAGCTGTGGTAATCCACAATTACTTCATGAGACACCGCTTGCAAAGCTTAAGTGGGAAAGAACTTAAGTCTTGCAAAGGTGCTTAGCTGTCTGTCTGATACATATAACCCTGCAGCCACTGAACGCACCTCAGCCCTTTGCAGTAAAAAGCTGCTTGTACACAATTTGTTCTGTTACACTTGGAATTAAATTAAAGTATCTACCTACCTGGAATTCAAATACATGAAACCCATTACTTAAAGCCTGGCTCTTCATCAAAAAGAATAAAAATGACTTTAAAGTCTCATAATGTATATATTTGTTGTATGTATGAAGACCATCCAGAAGAAACAATTAAAAGAACACAAAATCAATCCACAAAGGAGAAATATGTTTGCTGTAATACAGATCTATATAATAACCAGAGGATACTCCTAGCAATTAAAAAAAAAAAAAAAACTGAACTTGCATGAACTTGAATTGATCTAAATGAATAATCCTGTTTGATACTCCTCACTTTGGCAGGGTATCTACCAGGACTGGAGTCATTAGGCCCAGAGCCCCGCAGAGTCTGTCTCACAGGTTCAGCCCCACATGAAGGAGACATCCCACCATGCAGGCTGTGCAGAAGGCAGAACCATTCCATAGAGATGGACGTGACAGCCACATGAAGCAGCCTTTATACAGGAATGACTAACTAGACTTAAGACTTCAGCCTGGCAAAATGACAGCGGCGTGGGATGATACAGGTCTATCAAGCCACAACTGCCTGTCAAGGGTGAACAGGGAACAATTTTTTCATCTACTTTCAAAAGAAGAACGAGGGCAGGGAAGGAAAAAAAGTTAAAAAAAAATAAAACCAGAAGAAACCATTAAGTAGCAGGTTTAAAAACAAAAGGAGATTTTTTTCATGCAGCTGTGAAAGTTATAACCACAGGATGCTGCAGATGCAAAGATTACATACATTCCAAAAAGCCCCACCAGGACACTGCAGGCTGTAAGTACAAAGGTAAACACAGAGATACCACTCTTTGTTCAGGAGGTCTTCAGCTGGAAACCAGTGGGATGGAAGCCAGGAGAATAAGCTGAGGAAATACTTGCTTGATCTGATTTTTTTTTTTTATTTTTCCCTAGATAAAATATAACGGGCCAGACCAAGTTTCTGATCATCTGGCACAGGGAGAGGCCGCAGGATCTCTGAGCCAGCAGGAGAGCAAGAGAGGACAATCACCAGAATTCAGGCAAGCCAAGACACAAGCAAGGGTTAGTCACTTCCCAGAGATGGGAGAAAACAGCTTGAAACCAGTGAAACTATCTCCTCTTCCTCTCTTTCACATCCTAAAGTTGTATTTCACAGCGTACTCTCCACAGAACAGAACAGTTTCTTCTACCCTAGTTTGACCCCCAAAAAACTTACTGTATGCCAAAAATGAATGTTACTAATAATTACAGAAATCCTTGTTATTTTCTTGCGTCAATCGTGCTCTTGACAGCTGCAGAAAACATCAGGTGTTCAGGATCACCTACGCCTCCATTACAACAGCCACCACACACTCCCACGAGCAGAACTCCACACACCAGAAGCAGCAAACTGGAGGGGAAAAAACGTGCCACCATTTGTGCCTGCTTCCCAAATCAGAAGTAATAGACATAAATAACCTGATGAGGGAATAGGGAATTTCCTACATGTAATACTTATTTGAAACCTAAAGAACATGGGGTCACATTCAGGATAATACTTCCTTCTCCCTCTGTAATGCCCTACGTTACATTATTAATTATTTACACAATACCCACAGCTTAAACATATGTAAAAAACTGACACAACAGATAAAAGAAAATGCATTAAGAGGCAAGACACAAGTTCAGAGCCTACGTGCTCAGGTTCCAGTTCCCCCCCAGGCCCTGACACAGACTTCCTGCACTGCCATGGAAAAGCCATTTGATGTCCCCGTGCTTCAAATTCTACACACAAAATGGAGGCGAGAGCACTTCATTGCCTCATCAGGATATTGCAAGAATAAACAGAAGATTGTGAAATGCCTGCTTACCATGGGACTGCAGGTCACACAGAAACCTTTGACAGGTAAGGGCAAGGCACATTTTAAACTACAGAGGTCACTCTGAAAGTCATGTCTCCTATTTATTTCCACGGAAACTACAACAGATATAAAGAACGCAATAACACTCATTGACAGAGCAAATCCTCAGCTAAAAAACGCTATTTTTCAACACAGCCACCACCATTAGCTGTGCATTTTCACCAGCGATGAACAAGAGCCTGCAATGTTATGCTTGTAAAAATCTGCACCAGTGGTGGTGACCCACTCTCACCACCGCCTCACTGTGCTCACATCCACCATTTTGTCTCCAGAATCGTTCATCAAGCGTCAATGGGCACCATTTTTTCTGCATGGAGGAATTCAATTCCACCCCTTTGCTCCATCCACACTCCCATGTCAGGCACCATTTTGTCAGACTGCCCCTCTGCTGCCATCTGTTGCATGGCAACAAAATGGAATGGAATATTGGTGGGAAGGTTCAACTCTACTGCCATACCACCGCCATTCACCTCTAAAGTTGTGGGCCAACACAATAAAATAGGAGGCATTACTTTCAGAGTAGCCCTTGTAGTATTTAAGGAGTACATTACTCCCCTTTCGGATAGAGCCCTCCCAGCCTGAGCCACCAGAGCTGCCGGGAGGCTGCCAAGGAGAAGCTGCACGTGCCCATTTACTCTCTGAACCTGGACCAGTGTGCCAGGACAGTGATGACGTTACCACGTTGAATACCTGACAGATCATTTTGGAATATGAAAGGCCACCTGTAGGCTCCTCTTATTAAATAGCCCCACAGAGATTATCAGCACACAATAATATCACAAAATTTGTTCACAGCAGGTGAGATGCACACCCGCAGCCCACCAACAAAGGACCATTTGAGCCCTAAGTTCAGCTTCCATTGCATGCCAGCGACTGCCTCCTGTCAGCACAGCACTGGAGATCCTCCTGGACTGGGGTATAAAAAGCACTTCTGTCTGAAGGGCATTTCCTTCAGGGCATTTCTGGTCTCCCACATGAAGCCGAGGGAACCTAGAGCCTGGGTGCGAGCTGGCAGCCCCACCACCTCACTGTGACACTTGTTGCTTCTAACGCCATTAGCTGAGGGTAAGGTCTCCTGTTTCTGTGATTTTTAGGGACAGAACACACCGAACTCAGCTGCTCTGTTCAAATTAAGCGATGCTGCATGTTGGTTCTGCGCTCAAACGGCTGTAAGGAGCGGGCAGAGCCCGGCGCCCCGCGAGGATCCGCCCGACCCGGGCAGGGCCCTGAGGACACGACAGACCCCGGGCAGGGCTCGCCACCAGCCCGGAAGCCAACAGCAGGTACCGCTGCTCCCGTCAGACGCGGAGGCAGCGGGGAACGCGCAGACACAGGACGGGACCCGCACCGAAGGGCCGCTCCAGCACCGCGCGGCCACGAGACGCGCCCTGAGNGGTGCAGCTCCGGGAGGACGGGCGCGGGGCGGCGCTGGCGGCGGCGGCGGCAGCAGACAATGGAGGAGCGAAGGACAGACACATTGACACACGGCGCCGCTGCGGCCGCCCCCTCCGCCCGCCTGCGCCACTGCCGGCGCCGCCTGGGGGGGGCGTGGAGAAAGAGCGGCGAGGAAACCAGAAATAAAGACGGAAAGGAAGAGCAAACCGGTTTTCCCGACTTTTATAAACGGTGTAAACAGCGAAGCAGCCTCCTCTCTGCGGCCGTGCTAAGCTAGAACGGCGGCAGAGGGGGAAAGCAGTAGCG